>SNQJ01S0067564.1:19868-35005 GCA_010110895.2 Picea sitchensis | reverse complement strand
AGATGAAGCGCCAAAAGTCATGTGGGCCCCATTTGGGTAAGTTAGTACATCAACTTCCTGGGGTATTAAATTTTGCATATGATCTTTGTTTTAGGCGCATGATAGCCTGTTGGAAAGGTATCATCGAGGAGATTCATTTTGGGGTTGGCCCCACACAAATTTTGCCTTACCACCACCCCTGGTTATTTGGCTGAGAGCCCATGCAATATGGGAGAATCCCAACACGAACCTGCGGTATAAATTGTCAAGGCCCAAGAAGCTTTGAAGCTCAGTGAGTGTGGTTGGGGCTGGTCAATCATGGATGACTTGGATCTTGGTTAGATCCACATGTACGCCATGTTGATCAATGATGTAGCCCAGGTAATGGACCTTGTCCATGCTGAAGGAGCATTTTTCCAAGTTGGCATATAGCTTGTGTTGTCGTAGGGTGTACAGAACCTGCTAAATATGTTGCAAGTGTTCGGCCCAAGTCTTGTTGTAAATGAGAATGTCATCTAGATAAACCACTACAAAAGTATTGGTGAATGGTCGCATGATATCGTCCATCATCCTCATGAAAGTGGTTAGATCATTTGGAAAACCAAAGGGCATGGCCAACCATTCAAAAAGGCCTTCCTTTGACTTGAATGCGGTCTTCCATACATCTGTCTATTATATCAGGACCTGGTGGTAGCCAGACTTCATATCAATCTTACTGAAGTATTTGGCCCCCGTGAGTTGATCAAGGAGGTCGTCGATTCGGGGAATCGGGTACCAGTTTATGACTTTGATTTTATTCAGAGCTCAGTAATCGATGTAGAGTCGCCAGGTTCCATCTTTCTTTTGTACCAGCATGATTGGGCTCCCGCAATGTGATGATATGGGATGGATGTGCCCCTTGTGGGGCAGTTCTTGGATATGTCTCTTGATCTCCTCATTATTTAACAGAGAGAGGTGATAGACTGGTCCATTGGGCAACAATGTGTCAGGGGTCAGATCAATGGGGTGCTTGACCTAGCAGTGCAGAGGTACCCCGGTAGGTGAGAATAAAATATCTAAGTATTCTTCCATGACCTTATCTAATTGCTTCTCTTGTGTGGAGAGTTCAACCGCAGAGACCTTGGATGTGGTTGTGATCTTTTTCTCATTCTGAGAGCGAATCATGAAGAAGAAAAACTTCCCCATCTGAGAGATGACCTTCATGTATTTCTTAATAGAGATCAAGGAAATATCACTAGGTGGGACTACCTCGGGTATCATGTACAATTCCCTGTTCAAAGTAATAATAACACTACGAGGCATAGACTCATATACAACATGACATTTCCATAAATAAGGTTGGCCCAAAAGAACATCACAAACTTCGAGAGGAGCAACATCACACAATACCTTGTCTTTGAAGGGATTAATCGCGTACAATAGTTAGCACTGTTGGTCAACACAGAGATCGCTTCCTTGGCGGAGCCATCCAATGGTGTAGAGTTGTGGGTACGGTATTGTCGACAAGGCCAGCCACTTGAAAAACTCTTCTGAGATGAGGTTATTTTGTCTATCGCTATCAACAATTATGTGTAGCAGGGTGCCTTTTACCCACATCTGTGAATGGAAGAGGTGTTCTCCTTCTTCTGTCTCGTCTGGTTCACCAGGATGGAGCTTGGTGGTAGAAATGGTGGCACTGGGTTACACTTCAATGATCCATCTTCCACTTTCTAGTTCTGACTCAGAGTCAAAACCCGCATCTGATTTAGAGGCTTTCACTTCAGCCACCAGTGACTGCTTTGAGCAGCAGTCAGCAGTGTTATGCCAAGGGCTCTTATGGAAGTCGCACCACTTCCTAGTGTATTTCTTTGTCTTTCTGGTGTCCTTCTTTGCTTACGGATTGGACTGGTTGTCCTGATACTGTCCATATTTTCTCTGTCGTTTGTTCTATGTGTTGGGGCCACCATTGTCTGGATTTTGTTGTGAGGGGTTCCCAGGCCCAAATTGTTGCATCTTTTGTTTGAGCTTCTGCTCGATGTTGACAACATATCGGTAGGCCGCGCCCAAGGATGAGATGTCCAAAAATTCCATTTCGGTCTGGATGTATCTATGCAGAGCACCACGATACTTAAGCACCCAATTTCACTCTGAATCTTTGATACCCAACTTAGTGCACAAGGTATGGAAGATATTTGTGAAATCTGGCACTGCTTGTTCTCTTTCTTGTCATAGTGTGGTCCATTTGGTATACAAGTTGTCATAACTTTCCACAGGGTAGTATTGTTCCTTAATAACATCCCTGAAGGATTCTCAGGTGGTCGTGACTGTAAATAATGAGGGTTCCTCTGTTTCCTTTTTCTCACAGAAATTTTCCCACCAATATTTGACATGGGGAACAACTTTGAGGAGTGCAAAAGTAATATTTTCTCTATTCAAAAAGTTATGGACATAAAAATACCCTTCTAGTAGATTCAACCACTTGTCTATAACATCTGTGTCTACTGACCTCCAAATATAGGAATATCAAAGTTTATTTGTACATTGAAGGGGGCGACACCTTCGCTCGAAGAAGATGCGTCGCCTATTGGTAGTTGCTGAAGGATTTGCGTGAAACTATCCATCATCTCATTCTTCTATTGTGTGAGGGATTCCTCAAGAATTTTTTTGAAAGGATCTCTTGTCCCGACATCTTTCTTTTCTCCTGCCATGAGAGGTCGCTTGGGCATGCGAGAGCTTTTGTCCTCAAGAGAAACAAGCTCGAGACCCAACTCTTTGTACTCCAACCTCATTGGGGACATGCATTAAGACGACAAGGAGTAGACCACTCTAATACCACTGATCTGGATTTTATGAGCAGAAGAAAATGACTACAGATTATTAATAGGTGCTTAACACAAAATAACAGAGATACAGTAAAACTGGTTTTCTATTCAATAAGGAAATAAGCTGAAACTGTAAAATGCAGCGGAAAACAAGCTTGCTGGAATGGTGGCAGCTTATCTCTGAGAAGAGATGTGACGATTGTGCTCATTCGTAAGAATACAATTACAATGAGGCTCTGAAGGCATTTTTTTACAATAAACAGGAATTCCAAAAAACCTAGACATCCAAAAACCTAACCCTAGGAGATGAAGCGCCAAAAGTCATGTGGGCCCCATTTGGGTAAGTTAGTACATCAACTTCCTGGGGTATTAACTTTTGCATACGATCTTTGTTTTAGGCACATAATAGCCCGTTGGAAAGGTATCATCGAGGAGATTCATTTTGGGGGAAACAATTAAAGGACTTCCATGTTGCTCCCTGTTTTCCCAAAAAACATCGTTTAGGGCCTCAAAACAACTCCAGAAGTTTCAAGACCTGAAAAACTGCTAAAATTTGTAATTTAGCAAAATTGTCAAAAAAATGTTTTGAGCCAGTTGGAAAAGGTGGGTGACCACCGATATCCACCTGGATCACAAGAGCCCTTCTAGAATGAGGTGTATGTGCTTGTTCATGAAGTTGATGGTCATGGAATTCAAATTTAGAAGTCAACAATATACTTGTTGGTTGCCACCTTGGTACTTACAAACCCTTTTACAATGTGTAGCATGTTAGAAACCTATATAATAGGGGATCAGTTTTCTGACTCTATCTATCTATTTCAGGCATTATGTGTTCGCTCATGACGCATGGCGAAGGCGGCAGAAAACGCCCGACACTGACCAAGCATAAGATGAGTACTTGCACGCAAGCTTCAAAGCGAGTTCCGGTGCATTTTTAGCAAAAAAATGTGAAGTGTTTTGAAATGGCAAAATTTGACTCTTGAGGGTAAATGCAAAGTTGGGTTATTATCATGATTTGGGTTTTTATAATCTAGGTTTGGTGAATATAGCAAAAAATTGGCCCCTCGGCCTTTGCCTTTATGCAGAGTTTTATGAAAAAATTGACAAATATTTTTCCAAAAAGTTATATTGGCCTAGGGCCCCTTCAAGCACTCAACACCGAGGATAAGCACCATTTCATACACCAACAACAAACCCACAAGCCAGCGCTAGCGCCTAACTCCAGAGTATAGCCTTGGGCTCATATCATCGAGTATATGTTGCAAACATTTACATATACAAATTCTTTTAAATCCCTTCTCCTCGTGAATGTGGGATAATGCCCACAGAAAGCCAAAAATATAAAACGCAGCTTTAAACCCTATGCCAGATGTTTGAACCAGATTCAAGGTGTCAAACGCAGAAAAGCACACATGCATAGAAGGTTATGAGGTGTCAAGGTATACCATCGGGCCACAACTGGTTAAAGCTCTAGAATCACTAAACCCCCATGTGCAGACAGTCAAGGCTATTTGTGGTCCTTCCACAGATCAAATCGTGTTGTTTCACAATCTCATGGCGCCCAGGTATTGTCTGCGCGGCTTGGAAGAAAACCTCAAGACATAACTAAGCTGGACGCAAATGAAAATCCATATGGTCCACCACCAAAGGTTATGAAAGCGTTGGGGAATATGGAGTTTCCGTATATATATCCCGATCCAAAGAGTCAGCGTTTACAAGCAACACTTGCTGAGGATTCATGTCTCGATGCATCTTATTTACTTGTAGGATGTGGATCAGAGGAACTTATTGATCTCATCATGTGATGTGTGCTTGATCCTGGTGACAAGATCATTGATTGCCCACCCACATTTACTATGTATGATTTCGATGCAAATGCTGCACAAAGGGAATAAAAAAAGCCAAGAATTGATGACACTTATGCAAACACAGGAGCTTCGGATGCCAGAACACCAGTTGAAGGGGCTATTAGGCCACAACCCTATAGAGGATTTTTAGGGTATGCTAATACTGTCAGAGACAATTAGATTATGGGTCAATGAGGAAGATGTTCTTCATTGTAGAAAGGAAGGATTGGATGATAAACAAAATGAGGCAGAGGACTTACTGGAAACCAAGGTAGCTCATCTTCAAGCGACTGCTAAAGAACGGGTATTAGAGGATCCTAATGTCAAGCACGAGGGCGCTCCTAAAGGTCATAGTAGTCAAGAACCTAGAGCAAATGAGACACAACAAACTAAGGTGGTTGAGATGGAAGCTGGGGTACTTCATAGGAAGGACTTACTTGTTTCTAACAGTGCTTGGAATTCATAAGGAGCGTCTGTGTTTCAGGCAACATTTACAGAACGAAATGGCTCATTATGCAACAGACTATTGGGATGCAGAGATAGAGTGTTCTTATGGATGGGTTGAATGTGTTGGTCTTGTACAAAGATCTGCTTATGACTTGAAAGCACACACTGAAAAAGTGTTGTGCCTCTTGTGGCTCATGAAACATATCCAGAACCCAAGGAGGTAGAGAAATTAGTTATAACTCCAGCAAAGAGAGAGTTGGGGCTGGCATTTAAGAAGAACCAGAAGATGATTGTTGAAGCTTTATAGGCCATGAGTGAAACAGAAAGCTATGGAACTTAAAGCTCATTTGGATTCTGAAGAGAAGGCACCATTTCAAGTTTGCACACTTGGCCAAAATGTCTCTCTTACAAAGGCCATGGTCTCTACTTCTTAAGAAATAAAAAAGAGCACCAGAGAGTTTTCACACCTTCTGTGATTGAGCCATCGTTGGTGTTGGTAGAATCAGTTACTGCTTGTATGATCATTTTTTTTTATACACGACCAAGCAAGGTTGGGGATGAACAATACAACGTTTTCAGTTTCCCTCCATTATTAGCACCAATAAAATGCATAGTATTCCCTCTGGTGAAAAATGAGAAATACGAGGTAACAACTCAACTTATTTCAAAGTTATTAACTGGAGCAGGTATATCCCACAAGATAGATTTAACAGGCACCTCCTTTGGAAAGAAAATAGTGAGCAGTTTGAACAGTGGTAGGCTATGGAAAAGAACTTGATCTCTATGGCCAGAGAAGTTAAGAAACTTAGAGCAGATCTTACAAATTCTGAAAAGTGAGCCTGGGCTGCTGCTGGAACTCCAGGTGGACCATATGGTACAAAACTTGGCACTGCAAGTGTTGGGTACTCTGGTCCATATGCAGAGGCCTATGGCTTACATCTGTCCCAAGGTGGTGTGGAAAAAGGCTCTCATTATGGGTCTGGATCTGATCCCTGTGGATCCTTTGAAAAGCAGCGATCCCATGCTCGCAGATAAACAGAAGGTCATAATACCATCTTAGCAACGCAGTCTTGCTTGCTACTTTTTAAATTTTAATCAGGTATATTGTGCTAAGAGTTTCCAGTGTCAAAAGGATTGATGTACTTTGTAGATATCATGGAGTGCTTAACTCGTTGAAGCTTTTTTACATATGACATTTGAATTTGAAGGAGAGGCTTGTTCTTTGTAATAGGTTTTGTTTTGTTATTTCTTTAACTTGATACTTATTTTAAGTAGAAAATTGTGAAACTCATATCATACAATGTTTCACTGTCATTCCATTGATATGAAAGAACAGATGAGTTAGGTGTGCCATTTGCAATAACGGTTGAATCAGAAACATCAGTAACCATTAGAGAGAGAGACTCAAAAGAGAAAATGCGAGTTTCAGTGGAAGAGGTGGCAGAGCATCATTGTTTCGAAGCATCGTTTCAAATGCAGCTGGCAGTCAAGGGCATGTGGCAGTAATTCAATAACTATCTAGATCCTCATATCAACCAATTATCCAACTTTCTAGGCGCAGTTCATCATCAGATGGCGAATCTGTTCAATGTTTTGGATATTAGCAGAGCACAAGTGGCAGTTTAATTTCATAAATGACAAATGGTGAAATATCCCAGTGTTTAGGCATCGTTTGAACCATCTGGCAAACAAGGAATTCAGTTACAGGGAACACATGGCAGGAGGTTATAGCACCGATCCTCCAACTGGCATCCAGTCTCCAACAACCTCAAGGCATTCGACTGCTGCTACATTTATTTATTGTGATGTTGTTAACTTAAAAAACCTCCAGTGTTCCAGATGTCAAACAACAGATATCAAATTTAGTTTCCATTTAATTTGTTGTCTTGTTTATTATGGGAGACCATCTGCTACAGGTGTCAATCATTGTAACTACTTTTCTAGTTTTAGAAAGCAGAGTTAAAACCCGAATCTTTTGAAGACGGAGATATTTTTTATTATTTATGCAGATGTAAAAAACAAAGAGAGGGTTCGACTGGGCTGAGTAGGAGAGGGTTCGAGCGGTGAAGTATTTTTTCTTGTTGGTTCGACCTGTGTGAGGGGTTTTTCGACCTGAGAGGGATAAAATTTTCTTTGCTGGACTGGGGTCCTGTCTTTTCCAGTATTATTTGCTGTAATTTTTAGATGATCAATCAGAAATGAGCATGTTGTTCACAGGATTCCTGTGTGGAGATGTTGGTGGTGTTTCTTATCTTTGTTAAGTTTTTCCTGTTATCTTTCGTTTGTTTTCAATTCTTATTATCAGAAAAAGAGTAATATAAGAAGAATTTATTGTGAAATACTCTGCCTCTGATCTTGTGATAATCTTTATGTTTCTCCTCTAAAAAGCGAGTTTAGGAATTCTTAGCTGCTCCTTGATTGGCTTTTTCCTCCCCTAGTTCTTCCTCAAATCGACGCCATCAAAACTTAATTCAATCCAACATTTCTGCTACCTTGCCCTGTGTAAAATCTTTGTCCAAATCTGAGATGTGAATCACATTTTTAAGCGTAGACCCCATTTGCCCAATGACCCTCCTTGTTTTCCCAAACTAACCATTTAAAAATAAAAAACTCCATATATTCATTACTTTCATAGCTAGCCTAAAATCCATACCTTATAAACCAAGTTAAATCTAAAAGAGAGATCCCTCTCTGAGTCTTGGAGGGCTAGATCCAAGACTCGAAGTGGTTCAAGGTTACCTATGTGATTGCCTCCGCAGCCTTAGGAAAATTACAGAGTGCTAACATTTTTGGCGACTCCACTGGGGAACTTTCTCCAGAGGTGCACTTCAAGTTCAGTTTTGACTTCTGATGGTGAACAGAAGCCAAACACATGAAGGTTGTACCATTCACCTGGCGAATCCATTGTTCAAGATCCCAAACTTCAAAGTTCACAAGTGACTTCACTGCTGAAGAATCCATATTTCAAAGCCTTGATGATGCTTCAAGATGACAAAGTATGTGGAAAATCCTATATATCGTGAAGCTATAAAAGATTTCATGGATGAGTTAGCAGATTTTCAAATTGATGAAGTTTTGTTAACAGCCGTGTTTCATTGTTGGAAATCGAATTTTTTTTCTCATGAAATTAAAATTTGTGTTCTCAAGCTGTTTGTTGAAAGACTTGAAAATGATATTGAGCTGTTGAATATTCAGATTCAGTCTTACAGTTTCCAACATCCAAAACAATTTTATGAGAATCTTACGTCTCCAAAACCAAAGGATATTGTATCATCTTTCGATTTTCTGATTGATGAATATTTTGTTTGCAAGCATAAGTCAGAAATTGAACAATTGCAATCATGGTCTAATATTTAGGACACGAATGGGAAAATTATCCATGTTAAAATGCTAAAGGAATACCCGGAGAATCAACAAATAGATCATATATTTATTGACCCGGTTGCAAATTATATGGAGCTCCTTTTCAGTATAACTGTTCAAACATGTTTTTTCTGCAAGGACCGGAGCCATCACCAGTTGCCAGTACATATTGCAGCCTTGATTTTCGTCAAGCATGATGAGGAAGCCCAATCATGGGATCAACTGTTGGGTTGGCTTCATTGGCACTTTTTCATTACCTGATTGAAGCAGTAACTGTTAGCAAAGTAGGGTAGGTAGGAATGCGCCAATAAGATCAACATGATGAGCACTTTTCTTTTTTATCCCTTCATAGTTTTGTTTTCAGTTTACAGTCTGGGGGCAGCCCAATGATCAGCTGGTCGACAAAAATCAGAGTTCAGCGGTTCTAGGCATCTCCTTCGGAGCTATCTTCCCCAGGTGGAGCCTATGTTAGAACCCTATATAATAGGGGAATCAGTTTTCTGACTCTATCTATCTATTTCAGGAATTATGTGTTCTCTCATGACGCATGGCGAAGGCGACAGAAAACGCCCGACACTGACCAAGCATAAGATGAGTACTTGCGCGCGAGCTTCAAAGCGAGTTCTAGTGCATTTTTAGCAAAAAATTGTGAAGTGTTTTGAAATGGAAAAATTTGACTCTTGAGGGTAAATGCAAAGTTGGGTTATTATCCTGATTTGGGTTTTTATAATCTAGGTTTGGTGAATTTAGCAAAAAATTGGCCCCTCGGCCTTTGCCTTTATGCAGAGTTTTATGAAAAAATTGACAAATATTTTTCCAAAAAGTTATATTGGCCTAGGGCCCCTTCAAGCACTCAACACCGAGGATAAGCACCATTTCATCCACCAACAACAAACCCACAAGCCAGCGCCAGCACCTAACTCCAGAGTATAGCCTTGGGCTCATATCATCGAGTATATGTTGCAAACATTCACATATACAAATGCTTTTAAATCCCTTCTCCTCGTGAATGTGGTATAATGCCCATAGAAAGCCAAAAATATAAAACGCAGCTTTAAACCCTATGCCAGATGTTTGAACCAGATTCAAGGTGTCAAACACAGAAAATCACGCATTCATAGAAGGTTATGAGGTGTCAAGGGATACCATCGGGCCACAACTTGTTAAATCTCTAGAATCGCTAAACCCCCATGTGCAGACAATCAAGGCTATTTTTGGTCCTTCCACAGATCAAATCATGTTGTTTCACAATCTCATGGCGCCCAGGTATTGTCTGCACAGCTTGGAAGAAAACCTCAAGACATAACTAAGCTGGACGCAAATGAAAATTCATATGGTCCACCACCAGAGGTTATGAAAGCGTTGGGGAATATGGAGTTTCCGTATATATATCCCTATCCAGAGAGTCGGCGTTTACAAGCAACACTTGCTAAGGATTCATGTCTCGATGCATCTTATTTACTTGCAAGATGTGGAGCAGAGGAACTTATTGATCTCATCATGCGATGTGTGCTTGATCCTAGTGACAAGATCATTAATTGCCCACCCACATTTACTATGTATGAGTTCGATGCAAATGCTGCACAGAGGGAATAAAAAAAGCCAAGAATTGATGACACTTATGCAAACACAGGAGCTTCGGATGCCAAAACACCAGTTGAAGGGGATATTAGGCCACAACCCTATAGAGGATTTTCAGGGTATGCTAATACTGTCAGAGACAATCAGATTATGGGTCAATGAGGAAGATGTTATTCATTGTAGAAAGGAAGGATTGGATGATAAACAAAATGAGGCAGAGGACTTACTGGAAACCAAGGTAGCTCATCTTCAAGCGACTGCTAAAGAACGGGTATTAAAGGATCCTAATGTCAAGAAAGAGGGCGCTCATAAAGGTCATGGTAGTCAAGAACCTAGAGCAAATGAGACACAGCAAACTAAGGTGGTTGAGATGCAAGATGGGGTACTTCATAGGAAGGACTTACTTGTTTCTAACAGCGCTTGGAATTCATAAGGAGTATTTGCGTTTCAGGCAACATTTACAGAACGAAATGGCTCATTATGCAACAGACTATTGGGATTCAGAGATAGAGTGTTCTTATGGATGGGTTGAATGTGTTGGTCTTGCAGAAAGATCTTCTTATGACTTGAAAGCACACAATGAAAAAGTGTTGTGCCTCTTGTGGCTCATGAAACATATCCAGAACCCAGGGAGGTAGAGAAATTAGTTATAACTCTAGCAAAGAGAGAGTTGGGGCTGGCATTTAAGAAGAACCAGAAGATGATTGTTGAAGCTTTAGAGGCCATGAGTGAAACAGAAAGCTATGGAACTTAAAGCTCATTTGGATTCTGAAGAGAAGGCACCATTTCAAGTTTGCACACTTGGCCAAACTGTCTCTCTTACAAAGGACATGGTCTCTACATCTTAAGAAATAAAAAAGAGCACCAGAGAGTTTTCACACCTTCTGTGATTGAGCCATCGTTGGTGTTGGTAGAATCAGTTACTGCTTGTATGAGCATTTTTTTTTATACACGACCAAGAAAGGCTGGGGATGAACAATACAACGTTTTCAGTTTCCCTCTATTATAGCACCAATAAAATGCACAGTATTCCCTCTGGTGGAAAATGAGAAATACGAGGTAACAACTCAACTTATTTCAAAGTTATTAACTGGAGCAGGTATATCCCACAAGATAGATTTAACAGGCACCTCCTTTGGAAATAAAATAGTGAGCAGTTTGAACAGCGACAGGCTATGGAAAAGAACTTGATCTCTATGGCCAGAGAAGTTGAGAAACTTAGAGCAGAGCTTACAAATTCGGCTGCTGCTGGAACTCCAGGTGGACCATATGGTACAAAACTTGGCACTGCAAGTGTTGGGTACTCTGGTCCATATGCAGAGGCCTATGGCTTACATCTGTCCCAAGGTGGTGTGGAAAAAGGCTCTCAGTATGGGTCTGGATCTGATCCCTGGGGATCCTTTGAAAAGAAACGATCCCATGCTCGCAGATAAACAGAAGGTCATAATACCATCTTAGCAATGCAGTCTTGCTTGCTACTTTTTAAATTTTAATCGGGTATCTTGTGTTGAGAGTTTCCAGTGTCAAAAGGATTGATGTACTTTGTAGAGGTCATGGAGTGCTTAACTCGTCGAAGCTTTTTTACATATGACATTTGAATTTGAAGGAGAGGCTTGTTCTTTGTAATAAGTTTTGTTTTGTTATTTCTTTGACTTGATACTTATTTTAAGTAGAAAATTGTGAAACTCATATCATACAATGTTTCACTATCATTCCATTGATATGAAAGAACAGATGAGTTAGGTGTGCCATTTGCGATAACGGTTGACTCAGAAACATCAGTAACCATTAGAGAAAGAGACTCAAAAGAGAAAATACGAGTTTTAGTGGAAGAGGTGGTAGATCATCATTGTTTCGAAGAATCATTTCAAATGAAGCTGGCAGTCAAGGGCATGTGGCAGTAATTCAATAACTATCTAGATCCTCATATCAACCAATTATCCAGCTTTCTAGGCACAGATCATCATCAGGTGGTGAATCTGTTCAATGTTTTGGATATTAACAGAGCACAAGTGGCAGTTTAATTTCATAAATGACAAATTGCGAAGTATCCCAGTGTTTAGGCATCGTTTGAACCATCTGGAAAACAAGGAATTCAGTTACAGGGAACACATGGCAGGAGGTTATAGCACCGATCCTCCAACTGGCAGCCAGTCTCCAACAACCTCAAGGCATTCGACTGCTGCTACATTTATTTATTGTGATGTTGTTAACTTCAAAAACCTCCAGTGTTCCAGATTTCAAGCAACAGATATCAAATTTAGTTTCCATTTAATTTTTTGTCTTGTTTATTATGGGAGACCATCTGCTACAGGTGTCAATCATTGTAACTGCTTTTCTATTTTTAGAAAGCAGAGTTAAAACCCGAATATTTTGAAGATGGAGATATTTTTTATTATTTATGCAGATGTAAAAAACAAAGAGAGGGTTTGACTGGGCTGAGTAGGAGAGGGTTCGAGCAGTGAAGTATTTTTTCTTGTTGGTTCGACCTGTGTGAGGGGTTTTTCGACCTGAGAGGGATAAAATTTTCTTTGTTGGACTGGGGTCCTGGATTTTCCATTAGTATTTGCTGTAATTTTTAGATGATCAATCAAAAATGAGCATGTTGTTCATAGGATTCCTGTGTGGAGATGTTGGTGGTGTTTCTTATCTTTGTTAAGTTTTTCCTGTTATCTTTCGTTTGTTTTCAATTCTTATTATCAGAAGAAGAGTAATAGAATCAGAATTCATTGTGAAATACTTTGCCTCTGATCTTGTGATAATCTTTATGTTTCTCCTCTAAAAAGCGAGTTTAGGAATTCTTAGCTGCTCCTTGATTGGATTTTTCCTCCCCTATTTCTTCCTCAAATCGACACCATCAAAACTTAATTCGATCCAACATTTCTGCTACCTTTCCCTGTGTAAAAGCTTTGTCCAAATATGAGATGTGAATCACATTTTTAAGCGCAGACCCCATTTTCCCAATGGCCCTCCTTGCTGTCCCAAGCTAACCATTTAAAAATAAAAAACTCCATATTTTCATTACTTTCATAGCTAGCCTAAAATCCATACCTTACAAACCAAGTTAAATCTAAAAGAGAGATCCCTCTCTGAGATAGGAAAGCTAGATACAAGACTCGAAGTGGTTCGAGGTTACCTCTGTGATTGCCTCCGCATCCTTAGGCAAATTACAGAGCGCTAACATAGCATATCTCCATATTTCTTGTTAACATGTATGTCTGTATGTAAATATGATCTTGAGTTTACTGTAGTTGAAGAAAATGTCTTTTGTTTCGAATCACCATGTAACTACTTCCAAAACTTATTTTGGTTGTGACTTGTATTACTTTGCACTTTTAGAGTTTCTTTTGTCTCATAGGTCACACATTCAATGTTATTCTTAAGATGCATGTGCATATCCAAAATGACAACTAGTTATGCCAACATATTGTGTAACTACAACATTTTTAGGTGATGTGTTACAAGATGCTTTGATTATTTTTTTAGATAATATTATTGAATCTTGGGTAGTAGATTCAGCGGCTTAATTTCATGCCACAACCCATAGGAAACATTTTCAATATTATGTTCAAGGTTATTCTGGATAGGTTTATTTGGGTGATGATGAACCATGTCAAATTGTTGGAATGGGTGAGGCAAAAATAAAGAAAAAGAATAGAAACCAATGGTTATTGAAAGAGGTGAGACAAATAACAGATCTAAGAAGAAATCTAATTTCAATGGGGAAGTTGGAAAGTGAAAGACGTATATCTATATTTATAGATAAGGCGTGGAAGGTCACTAAATGATCATTGGTAATGGAAAAAGGGGAGAAGGTAGATACATTGTATGTATGCATTGTTAATGTTGACTCGCGTATCTCTTTAGCTTCTACAGGAGTGGATACAACAATGTGGCATCATAGGATTGGACACATGAGTGATAAGGGGATGCATATAATTCAAAAAAGGAATTTTTTGCCAGATCTTAAACAAGTTGAATTGGATTTATGTGAGCACTGTGTAAATGAAAAACAAAAGAGAGCCAAATTTATCAGAGTTGGAAAAGTAAAGAAGAGTGAAAAGTTTGAACTTGTGCATACAAATGTATGGGGACAAACTTAGGTATCATCTCTTGATGGATCTCATTATTATGTTAATTTTATTGATAATGCAACTAGAAAAACTTGGGTTTATTGCATTTGACAAAAATATGATGTTTTTGACACTTTTAAGAAATGGAAAGCTTTGGTTGATAATGAGAACGGAAAAAATTTAAAGTGTCTCAGATCTGAAAATGGAGGTGAATATTGAAAAAAGGAGTTTTCTGATTATTGTTCATACCATGGGATTTGTAGAGAGAAGAGAATTCTAGGAACACCAAAAGAAAATGGTGTCAGAAATGATGAATACACAATCATGGAATGTGCAAGGAGTACGAGATTGCATGTTCGGTTTGCCTTATAGTTTTGGGAAGATGTTGTATATATTGTTGTTTACCTAATACACAAAGGACCTTCAAGCTCTTTGGATGGTGGCAATCCATAGGAGGCATGGATAGGTAAAAAGGTATACTATTCATTTATGAAGACTTTCAGTTGTGAAGAATTTGTCCATATTGATAAAGAAAATAGAACAAAGCTTGAATCAAAATCCAAGAAGTGTACCTTTATTGGATATAGTCTTAATGATTTTGGTTATCATTTATGGGATTATGAAAATCACATAATCATTAGGATTATAGATGTCATATTCAATGAGAAGGTCACATACAAAGATCAATTGCAGAGAAAGAAATAGGAAAAAGAAAAACCAGAATACATGGTGCTTGATTAAATCAAAGAAAACGAAATTCCAAAGGTACCATAAAATCAAAATGTACAACAACAAGAGCAACATGTACCTCAAAATCCTGCAAGTGTTGTTAGTAGATATACTAGGTTAAGTAGACCCCTTGAGTGATACTCTCCTTCATTGTATTATTTATTGTTGATTGATTATGCTGAATTAGAAAGTTTTGAAGAGGCGATGCAGGTAGACACTAAAAAGAAGTGGGAGAAAGGCATGAAAGAGGAAATGGATTCCTTGGTAAATAACTAGACTTGGGACTTGGTTCAGTTACCTACAAGAAAAAGATCATT
>SNQJ01S0067563.1:43344-55755 GCA_010110895.2 Picea sitchensis | reverse complement strand
CTGGAATGGACGTCTGTCGGAACTCGAATAGGACCTCTACGGCACCGGATCTGGACCCCTGGGGGGTTTGCGCCCCTCCTTGGACACTGAATGCGCCCCAAAAGATTCCACCATCAGAATCGGTTGTTATATGGCTCAAAACGATCGTCTCATCAAATGATGAAATGGGTCGGAAGGGTTTGGGCGGATCTGCTCTGGAACACCTGCATGCAATGCCAAACGTCTGTCTGGAATGACCGCACCCAAAATGGTTGGATGGATCGATCTGCAATATTCCACCGTCGGAATCTGATGATAAATGGCTCAATGGAAGTGCTTTGGCTGGATCTCTATTGGGTCGGAATGAATCTGCAATCGGGACACAGGTCTACTGCAGATCTCTGAATCCTCAAAATAGCTTGCGCCCTCCTTGGCTGAGTTGCGCCCTCCACACTGAATGCTCCTGAAATGAATGGAAAAATACCTGGATGGTATCTCTTATGGGCTAGGGTGTGCTTCTCAACACCGAAACCGATCAAGGGTGGTGGTTTCCTCCAGAAATCCACAAAACAATAAGGTCGGCCCTCCTCCTCCTCTAGAAGCTCTCAACATCAAATCATAACAATGCATAATCAGGAATTAGGTCAAATTCATCCCTTTATATCTTTCCCGGCCTAATTCTTCATTGACATCACTTAACCTAGGCGCCTTTCCTCCTAAGTGATTTATTTGTCAATTAAGTCCCCACCCTTATCACCTTTTCATTCTAATTCTCCGTTGACTTAGGCTTAAGTGACTTTTCCTAAGTATTTTGGCTTAATTCATCATTTAGCCTTAATTCCTCCTTATTTCTCCATCTGGTTCCCTTTTTGTGCCTGACTATAGTCTACGGGAACATATAGACTACTAAGTCACTCCCTGCTGGCCTAACCTTGGGGACGGGACATCACATCAGGGTGGTTCATCCCAAACGGCTTGGGTTTTTTAGACAACCCCGGACTGGTTCCACTCTCCCAGTTGACGGACGGTCAATTTCGCCCGTCAACACAGTGCTGATCACTCCAAGTTGTACTAGCTTATCTTTCTCTCTAATCAAATCATCACAAAATTTCTCAAGACTGGGTTTTTGATAAGCTTCCCCTAGAGCCTCTTGCATGGCATAAAAGGTAGATACAAACACAGAATATGCACTACCTAGCTTAGAAAGAATAAGATAGATACAACGATCTTCGTCTATCTTTATCTTACATTCTTCACATAAAGTTTTGAGTGTTTTAAACTTAGATAGATAGTCTTCAATGCAAGAAAAATCACCTGGACTTGAAGTCAGTACTTGATTTTCTAACTGTTGTGCTCGAATAATATTGTGTTTACCAAGCAGAGATTCAATATTTTCCCAAGCTTCTTTGGGTTTATCAATTGATTGAAGGTGTAACTTTAAATCATGAGAGATGGACGTCCTAATTAATCCATGTGCTTCATCATTCCTATTATCCCATTTGGATTTCTTATCAGCATCCATGGGTGTTGTTTCCATTCCCAATGTAATCTTGTACAAGCCTTTACTTCTTAATACATCCTCCATATGGGATTTCCATTGGAAGTAGTTGGTGTTGGTAAGTAAGATATTACTTGTAGAAGCCATATTAAATATGCAAATAAAATGGATTTAAAAACTGAAACTGATGATATGAATGGAAATATCTCGGAAATTTATGCGGTTTTAAAAAAAAATGACTTCGGATGTGAGAGTTATGCCCTTTTTAAAAAAGGCATAAACGGTAACCAAAGGACCACGTGGTGGTGTAAGTTGCTTTATGAAGTGACCCAGTTTTATAAAGAGAAGTGGGGATCACTTTTACAATGAAGTTACTTCATGAAAAATAAACAACTCTAAAATAAAATATTAAATCTACTTATAGTGATTCACTTTTATACTTGAAGTGAAATACACTTTACAATTTTAGCATGAATTGTTTCAAAAAAGTAACAAAAGAGAGACTTGAACTCAATACCTCTTACTTAATAAGGTAAATTTTAACTAAATGGTCTAGCAAAACATATTGTAATGTTTAGAAGGAGGATTTTTCTTGCTTTTTGTTGTTGTTGAAGATGGCCTTGGAGAGCGTGCTAAAAAAAAAGTCTTTTCACACAAGAAAACAAAATTGCTTCTTGATGACAACAAGGGTTAGATCTCAGTTAGCTTACCTAGAAGATGCACATTTTCCTATCTATTTCTAATTTTCCAAGATTGCACATGGCACAGGGTAAATAGCATACACAGATCTAAAAGAGTAGAAACCCGGAAATAAATAATACAAAACCAAAATACTACTTTGCAAAAAATTTAAAAATGTGTATTCAAGCTTTATACCTTTGGATCTAACTGTAATGGTTGTATCTTGGGAAAACGGAAACCTTTTAGAGTGAACCAAAAAGTGTTCCTAACTAAAACGAGTGCTTCGGACGCAATGGAACAGTCCTCTCGGCCCAGAAATGTACGTAAATCACATAAAATGAAGATGAGGAAACTCAACTTCACGATCTCGATCTACAACAGGAACGTGTCTTCAAACAGGCTCTGATACCATGTTCGACAACAAAGGTATTCCAACATAGGATGAACACCTTCAGTAACCACTCACATAACCATATCAAATATTAACACACTGATTTGTTCATGTTGTAATAACCCTACGAGGAAACATCCACGGCCCCAGCCAATGCGGCCACTTGGAGCAATTCATTAATGCAAAAGAAAAAGATTACAGAGTGATTTTAAAAGAGAGTTTCTCACAATCGATCATCGGTAAATGACCCACCATGCTCTTTAAATATAGATCATGGATCAATCGAGTGTTAATCCATGGATCAATGGTCGTTAATATCGAGGAGATTATGAACCATCGGATCACTCTATGTTAGGAACATATTGTGACCGTCGGATTTCTTAACTACAAATGCATACTAATGCATACTAAAGAAACACACTAATAAACACACTTTTACCTAATGACACATTAGACCAAGTAGATCTTAACTAACTCCTAAGTGTCTAAATATCCTAACACTATTGTCCAATGCTCCTTCCCTAGTTTTGACATATATATGCTCAAAACTCCCACTGTCTGTGCAATGTTTGGTCTAGTACAGACCATTGCATACATTAAACTTCCAAATAAACTTTCATATGGAACATGGGACATGTACTCTTCATCTTCATGTGTCTTGGGACATTGATTTGAAAATAACTTTACACCTATAGGAATAGGAACCTTAACCAATTTACTTTCTTGCATATTAAAACTCTGCAATATTGTCTCAACATATTTTCTTTTATTCAACCAAAGTTCCATGTTTGTACGATCTATTTTAATCTCCATTCCCATAATAAAGTTAGAAAAATTGAGATCCTTCATGTCAAATTTGGAAGATTGTTGTGATTTCACCTCCTTGATAACATCCATGTTATTTACTACTAGAAACATGTCATTGACATACAACACTACATAAATAAAGTTATTACCAACCTTCTTGGAATATACATAGTGATCATCCATGATTCTCACAAATCCCAGTCTAAGGATGTATGTTTCAAAATTTTGGTACCACATCCTAGGTGATTGCTCCAGCCATATAGTGACTTCTTTAGCTTATAGACTAGCTATTTATTTCCCTTCATTGCAAAGCCTTATGTTTGTTTCATGTAGATTTCTTCTTCCATATCCCCATGTAGGAATTTTTTCTTCACATCCATCTGTTCTATTTCAAAATCAAAATCAGTAGAAACAAATAAAATAAATGTAATAGAATTTAACTTGGAAACGGGAGAAAACATTTCACCAAAGTCAATTCCCTCTACCTAGGAATAACCTTTTTCTACTAACCAAGATTTATATTTATCCACTTTTCCTTATGAATTCAACTTCTTCTTAAATACCCATTTGTTTTCAATGACCTTTCTTCCAGTGGGAAGCTCAACTAGACCCCATGCCTCATTCTTATCCAAGGAATCCATCTCTTCAACCATGGTCTTCTTCCAGAGTTCACTATCCTAAGAATTCACTACTTCCCTAATAGTTATGGGATCGCCATCATCAATAGAAAAAGACAAATTAGCATGAGAATTAGGTGGATTATACCTTTCTGGTTTCCTTCTTTCCCTCACTGATCTCCTCAATACTGGAGTATGAGGTTATTATTCTTTTGATTCATCTTCTTTCATTGGTTCATATTTTGCATCATCTAACTCAAACTCTATTTCCTCAGGTTCTTCTTTCCTTGGTAGGAATTCCTATTTGGGAGCATCTTTAACCTCTCTAAAATCAACATCCCAACTAGAAACAATCTTCTTAGTTTATGGGTTCCAAATCTTATAACCTTTCATACCATCTTTATAACCAATAAACATACACTTTCCATCTTTATTATTCAACTTAATCCTATTTTCCTTTGGAATACGTACATAATCATCACAACCAAACACTCTAAGATGTTCCAAAGAGGGTTTCTTACCATTCCATATCTCATGTGGATTTTTTTCCACCAACATTGTTGAGGGTGATCTATTTACCAGGTAACATGAAATACCCACTACCTCTACCCAGAATTATTGTCCTAACCCGACACCACTAGGCATGCTCTTTTATTTTTATATCAATGTCATGTTCATCCTTTATACAACCCCATTATATTTAGGTTTGTATGGAGTAGTCTTCTACCTTTCTATACCACACCTCTTACAAAACTCTTAGAATTAATTCCCACAAAATTATCCACCATTATCTATCCTCAACACCTTTATTTTCTTATTTTTCTAATTTTCTACTAGAGCCTTGTTGGGATGATCTAGTGGTCTATATTCCTTAGAATTTATTATCAATATGGGTAAGTAAACTTATGAGAAACAAGAACAATATGTGTATAAATAGTCTTGAAATTGCCTATGAACTCCTACTAAAAATCAAGCAATAAAATGTAAAACTCACAATAAAAAATCAACTCCTATGTTCTTAGTCACTTAGACTTGATCATCAAATGGTAGGAACTGGATTGCAAGAAGGCACTATGTGTTCTTTCTTACAAATGCACTTTGTCTTGGTTAAATAGGTTCTAAAATCAGAAAGGAACATTTCTAAATGTACGTTAAAGGATAGCTAGAGATAAACTCAAAATACTAAAATGAAATGTGCAAGCAAGAAAACCTACAGAATTTTTTTAATCTTTAGTATACCTTGTGAGAAATATTGGTATAGCGCAGTGATGCCAGAGAATTCAATTGTTTGGTTGTCTTTACATCATCATCCTAAAAAGTTACTTACCATACATAAAGCAACAATGTCTGTGATATAAAATTATTTATCTACAGGAAATTACAACAAATGTAACCTTACAGGAAACAAAAACAAAAATGAAAGAAATTAATAGGAAGTACTTCCACTACACAAACTAATCAAATATGTAGACAACACATACATGGGGCCCTGCTGGATATGCTTCTGATTAAACTCAAAACTTAAAAAAACTTCAACACATGAAAATGATTTAGAACTTTATTATATTAACTCTAAGGCAACAATCAACAATTACAATTTGTATTCAGGTTCATAATCATTCCCTCACTAATCTCCATTCCCCCCTGTATTTTTATTTGAATATTATTTATAAAAAATATTAAATAACCAATTCCCCAATCCTATAACTATCCAATCAGATCAAAGATGGGTTTTACAAATTAAGAAAGTTGAAAATCGGTCGCTACTGGAAATTTTGGCAAATTATGTTCTGAAGAACCGATCGTACAACCCACTTCATGCATTTTTTTGGGAAATTTTTCTCACTCATTTCCCCTTATTTATCACAAAACCAATGTCATTAAATTAGTTGATTCATACTCATCGCTCCATAAATTGCCTCTGAATATCACTACTCAATACACACTAGTTTTTTTTTAAATGGATAACAAGAAATATGGCTAAGATCTCCATTATAGTGTTGCACATGGATGTTCTTTGATATTATAGATTGGTTCCTTGATATTATAACAAGTTTATCCTTTTTCCTTGATTTTAGCATCGAATCCCCAATTCTATAAGTGAACTACGGATTTCCTATGATAACATACTGTGAATTTCTTGTAATAAAGGACTGTGTATTTTCTATAATAATAGACTGTGGATTTCCTACGGATATCCTGTAATAGTTGTCAACTGAATTTTGACTATCATCTACCACCAGGTGTTGAGAGCCATGGAAAGGATAAAATATGTATTTCACCATCTCCAGAGATTGGTGAATTACCTCCAAGTGAAAATATTTACTTAAAACGAGTGAAACTATATCAGCCTGCAATTCATCTAATGTCTAAGGAAACAAAGTCATTTATTATAATTACTGAATTATATGTAATTCACCAAAGAAATATCCCTAAACATTATTTACAAGAGAAAAATGGGAATTAATCTCAAAATAAAAACTTATTACCTTATTACCTTATCCATACTTGTTATTCCATCAATTAAGTGAAAGTAAACAAAAATGGAGGTGTTAAGGTAAAAATGGGGATGAAAGGGGCTGGAAAAGAAGTCAAAATTAACACCCAACATCTCCCCCAAACTAAAGGTAAATCACGTCCTCATGAAATTGCTGATACAAAATTTCAAACTTGTGTTTCTTTAATTCTTCAATTGTCTTATTTCTCTAAAATATTGGTTATGGAAGATCCCCATACTTCTATCATGTGTTTCTTCAATTTATCAAAGAGTCTCTTATTTTGTTAGATTCCATTTTCTTGCATTCTTCTTAATGGATCCGTTGGGTGCTAAATTAGGTTTTCTTTTCACAGACAGGGATAAGAATGTTGTAGACAAGGATAAGAGTGTTGTATACAAGGAGTAATCGATATTTGAAAATTACAAGGTAGTTGATAGAGGGTAGAATAGTTCGTATGACCATTCTAGTGGCTTAACCCAAATGTGTGAAAAAATATAAATCAATAGGGTTTCATCAAAAAAAAAAAACATTCACAATGATCATTTCATTTCATATGAAATTTATTATTAATCATGACAATATTTGGTTGTATTCGAAGATGTGTGGATAGATTGAATGTAGTGTATGACGAACATTGTCATGATTTTTGGCAGAGAAAATGAAATAATGAGAAATCATTTCGAAATTATGAAAATGGTTTATATGTGTTGCTTATGGAGCTTGATTATATTCCTGATTTAGAGGTCTTCTTTCAGCCACATTTGGACCTGTTTACTTGACGAGGGGGTGTGGGGGGCCTTTCCCCATTCCTATAGAAATCGGTTGCTACAAGCAATTCAGTCGCTATAGGAACTATCTGAATTTGCGTTTGAATCTGTCACTACAAATTCACACTCTAAACATTATTTTTCTCTTTACTTTATTTATTTATTATACTATCCTACTCTACTTGAAAAAGAAAAACCTCTTTCAAGTGTAGGAAAACTTCCAATGCATCCATTCACGCAACAAGATCTCTATTGTACCCATCTCTAGATATGAAAAATATACTTTAATGAACACTAAGTTATGAGAGGCCATTTTTTCACATGGATTGAGTGAAAAAAATTGTTAAAGTATGCAGTGATGTTGTACACTCATGACTGCTTATTGGCCCTTGACCAAGTTTTGAGGATTCTTGGTCATGTTTGACCTAATTTTGGGACTTCGAAAGGCTATCGAAGGTGGAGCGCAAGACAAAGTGGAGATCGTTGGATCTCGTCCCCTTTTTGGGATTTGGGATTATGTAACGGATATGGGAATGTCGGCCCATGGGTTCACCTATGCTTAGGCCTATTTTGTATGTATAAATAGATGCTAAGGAAATGTAGTGAACAACAAATCGATGAGTGATAGAGTTGGATCTGTGTGATCAAGAGTTGTAAGTGCTTTGGTGCATACTATGTGAGACTTGCAGGGCTATGTACAAGTTAGTGTAAGAGACTATAGAAGGTTGTGTACTTATATCTACTCAGGGAAGGAGGATCTAGCAAGCTGCGCAGATCTCATGTTCTCTATGGAGTAAGGTTTTTGAGGCTCTGTGCTTGTAACCCATTGAAGAAGCTAATAAAGAAGAGAAGACTTGGTGGGCGTAGCCCCAGGGTGGGGGTGAACCACGTACATGTTGTGCTACTCTGCTTTGTGCAATGTGTTGATGTGCTTATATGTTAACGCGCTTAGTACTTTAATATAGATGAATGATCTGTTGATGTTTAGTGCTTAATAGTATGGATGAATGTTAGATATGAATTATATACATGTTCTTAGTGTTGAAGCTGTTAAGATTTGCTCTATTGTGTTATGCTCAGTGCTGTTAGATGCTAGATCTGGTTGAATACTGCATTGTATTGTAATTAGGGTTTAACTTTGATGTAACTAAGAACTGAATATTGATAAATATAATTGTTGAGTGCTCTCTTAAGTGATTAGAATCACATATCGGTGTCCCAGCTAAGGTTGCATACACTAAAGTCCTACAACCACCCCTGCCTCTACTTGGGAAGAGACTTCATCTGCTTCGCAAGTGTTGCCGAAAGGGTAGGTAGTTAGGGTTTTGTTGGTGTGTTGTTGTAGCGTTGAACCCTGGGTCTGCCCCTGTGCCAACAAATGGTTCTGTTGCCGGGACCTGAAACTATGATTACTGGGAACTGAGGAAAGATAAGCTTTGTGCAAAGACCTGACCTGAAACTATGACTACTGGGAACTGAGGAAAGAGAAGGTTTGTCCAAAAACCTGAAATGAAATTGTCAAATCTCTGTGCATATATCTGTCACTCTAGTACGCAGTATTCTACTTGATTTGTGAAGCTTTGTACTAAATAAAGAAGTCCTATCTAAAGAAAAGAGGTAAGATCTGAACGCTTTGTGCTCTGGTAAAGGTAAGAATAGTGAAAAGTTTTGAGATCTTGAAGCTTTGTGCTCTACTAAAGATAATATTAGTGGAAATTTGTGTTTCTAAAGTATGGATCTAGGTATGTTTGATAAGATTTATCCTAGCTTGAAAACTAGGGCACTGGTAGAATAAAGAATATTTGATATGAGTATATATGATAAGAATAGTGAAAGATATGTTATACCTATGCATAGAAAGAATGTTTGGACTAACGAATGGATACAGGACCCTACAAATAATTTGTTGCAGGTTAGCTACCATGATCCTAGTGCACAGTACAGGAGGGGTTGGGAATCATTTAAAAGAAGGAGATGATTAACCCTTTGTTACAGGTGCAGAAGATCGGGACATATGGCTAAGGAATGCCTTGGAAAGAGACCTAGTTGCCTCTGTTGCAAGGCTCTGGACCATGAAGTATTGGATTTCCCTAGAATGATTGCTAAGGTTGAAAGAATGAATATGAAACAAGAAAACCCTAAAGTAGATCCAAAAACTGAGATTATGACAGGACCCCAGAAAGGATCAAAGAAAGTATTACTACAGATGCAAAGAACCTTGAATGACCACCGACATGTCAGCTTATCAGAGATCTTTAAATAAAAAGAGTACATTGAATCAAGAATAGGAGACTTCAACATTGACTTTGTTCTGGAGGAGGAAACACAGGTGAATATCATGACAGATAGAACTTGGGAAATTCTAGGAAAGCCTACTATGACTCCATCATTGGGAGGAATAGGATTATTTAGAGGAAAGTTGATAAACCTATGTGGAAGACTTACCAGGATATCTATGAGTGCTCATGGAACTTAGACAGAGGAATAATTTGAAGTTGTTAAATTTATTGAGAACATCACTCCATTTGCTATGTTACTAGGAAAACCTTGGATTGAAGGAGATTAGACCAGAAGAAAAGAAGAAGAAATCCTAGAGTGGAAGAAGAAAGAGTTAAAATATTTCATGACTAGGAGGATTGCACACTTGATTGAAGAACAAGAGAACAAGGTGAAGCTATTTTAAACTAGAGATTTGGATGTTGAAGCTGGAAGAACATTAGAATACCCGCAAAATACTGAAGTACCTATTCCAGGTACATATGAAGTATCACCCTTGATTTCTAGGAAGGAACCTCAACAATGCAAAGTTACTCTGTCGAAAGAAAATAAGAATCAAAATGAAAAAATGAATTCCGAGACGAAGCTCACTGGAAAGAAGGCTAGCAAACTACATAAGAAGAGAGCTAATATTGAAAAGTTACAGAAGATTCCTGAGGGAACTTCACAGAAGGAAAACTTGCAAAATTGGAGCTTCGTCGGAGTATCAGAACAACGTCACATGGTATTTCGCCATGGCGAAGAAATATAGCCGGTGGAACAATATAATAATTCAACCGACGGCTCGAACGGGTAGAAAAGCATTTATGGTCAGAAATTTCACCACCAAACTGTTGGGACCGCACCACAATGGATAGAACTGAGTTAATGAAGGCTTCTCGCCCATTGTAAGAGATCTGTTGTCGATTTATCCCATCGTTTCACGCAACGAGAACACTTTTTCCAATCGTGACTATCAGAGCTTCCAACATAGTTAATTTCACATAGTGACCACCGCATTAGTGCCATATATCCATTGCATCAAACAGTTACTCTTCAAACCCAAGACATTCAACCACGAGCGTGCATGTCGGACGAGCTTAGTGTTGCAGAGAAAATTGTCAAAGAAGTTCTTATTGACCTAATGACTGAAAGGGTAATGTATGAAAGAGCGATGTATGCAAGTATTCAAGCATCATCGGTGAGAGGACTACAAGCCTCTCTGATGACTACTCGTAGAGCCGAATCATCCCGACCATCGGCAGAAAAGAGAACCAAACACAGAGATGACCTAGCCAATGCGAAGCTGGTCCTGCCCATATTGCTCGATTACATCACACCTCTGGCCAGTGCAGTGAGTTGAGATAGTGTGCCAAGAGAATTCGAGTACACCATGGTTACTGCATACGTCCCAAAGGGGATATGTGCAGTTCACGCACAACAGGATAAGATCATAGCGTTTAATTTCAGTGACTTCAACCTCGGAGATCACGAAAGATACAGTATGATTTCCCCATATAAGTACCTGACCAAGACGAAGGGGAAGAACTCAAATATAATCCCTCAGTCGTGGACAATGAACCTCATGGATTCCCACACTTCAGAAGGCACCAAGAAGTGAATGCATGTGTTAATTTATTTCTTTCATGTTACCATGGTGGTTACTTATGGCTAGACAGTCAAATTATAGTCGACCCGACGTTGATCCATAGGATCATAGGGTTAAGTATGCAAGGACTCGACCCAGAGGAGTTATATCCAGGAAAATCCACAGGCCGCACACTAGTACATAAAATCAAGGATACATATAGCGATGTCGAAAAGGGAATGCGAGGCTACAAGGTAGCCTCCATCTAGAATGGTAGAGTGCGCCTCGCCTATCAGTTAATTTCAGGAAAGTTAGTAAGGAATAACAGACCTACGCAGGTCACAGGATTTCTTGTTGACCTCATGAGGAAGTGCGTAGAAGGTTTATAGATGAACTGGGCGAAGTACCTGGTGAATCAACTGGAGCTAGACTGTAGCGAAGCGCAAGATTAGGGCTACAAGTTCCATTTCAGCTGGCTCATGATCCTTATCACCTTTGTTTCCTGGGAGATGCCATAAGTTGCGACCTTCCCAAATGTTGAACCATTTGAACCTCTTTCTACGAAGTTCGCTACCCTTTGGTACTTGAGTGATATGAACAAACAGTGGCAGTCAAACGTTGTTTTTCATACCTACTACCTTCAGTTGAAGAGATCCATAGAAGAAAAACCTCGCATGACTCTGAACACCTTACAGAGATTCCTACCTCTAATGAAGTTCTGCGCAGATCGACACTTCATGCACCTTACAGCGTGAGCCGATGAACATAAGGAGCAGCTGCAGTTGTACTACAAGCTCACGGAAGAGGATCTTGAGGAGATCGCTAAGGACTGGTCGACAAACCTCCTTATTCCAACAGACCTTGCAGAGATGTCTGACCTTGACAGCCCAGAAATCATGCATGATACACTCAGACCCAACAAAATGAAGAAGACCGAAGAGGTCCAAGACCTAAGCAATGCCTCAAGAAAGACTGCTTCAGTATCACCTGACTGAGGGGGTGAGGAGGAAGAAATAAATGGCACATGAGCTAAACAGACGAAAGGTGAAGTAACGTCGCTGAGAGATGAGACTGATCCCCTGAAGAAGAGGAAGGTTTCTCCCCCAAAACCTTCTTCCCAGAGAAAATTGAGAGCCACCATGACCAAGATGAAGACCGTGCTTACTATTGTTGACTTTGACTTCATCATAGCTGTCGTCGATGACGCTTCTGTTGGATCATGTTGTCATTGATGCCAATGGTTTGATTGATTGATGTCATTTATTGATGTCAAGTGATTGATTGATGTCAAAGGATTGATTGATTGATGATTGATGTAATATAATATGT
>SNQJ01S0067563.1:22122-43334 GCA_010110895.2 Picea sitchensis | reverse complement strand
AATAATTCATATCAGTGGTATTAGAGTAGGCAGCTCTTGATCATTTTTCAGTGCATGTCCCCAATGAGGTCCAACTATAGAAAGTTGCGTCTCGATCTTGTCTCTCTTGAGGAAAATCACTTTCGCATTCCTGAGAAAACCTCCATGGTGGCAGAAAATAAAAATGATAGAGAAGAATGTTCTATTAATCTATTGCTTGAACAGGCTCTCACATGACAGAGGGACAAAATGATGGATAATTTTTCCCACATCCTTCAACGCCTATCGATAGCAGCAAGATTATCTTCATCAAGCAGCCACTTTGGAAGAACCTCTCCTTTCAAGGTATAGGTTAATTTTTATATTCCCATATTTGAAGTTCAGATAGATTTGGATGCCCTAGAAGAATGGTTAAATCTACTAGGATGTTATTTCCTTGTTCACAATTTTTTCGACAGGGAAAAGATCACATTTTCACTCCTTAAGGCTCTCCCCATGTCAAACATTCATGGGAAATTTACTAGGAGAAAATTTCCACAAAGGAGTTTGGAATATATGGGGTCAATCCCACTGGGGATTTTTTTGTGGATGCGGTCAAGGAACAATATTACCCTACTGGAAACTATGAAGACCAATACATGAGATGGACCATGCTGCATCAAGAGAGGGGCCAAGTAGTGTCGAAGTTCACCAATACCTTTCATACCTTGTGCACCAAGTTGGGTATCAAAGTCTCTGATAGAAATTTGGTTCTGAAATACCGTGGGGATCTACATAGAGACATCCAAATTGAAATGGATTTTCTCGACATCTCATCACTCGGTGCTACTTATCAATATATTGTTAAAATCGAGCAGAAATTTAAGCACCAGAACAAGAGGGAGTTTGGGTCTGAAAATACGCAAAAACCAAAGTATGGTAAAAAAGGCCCTAACAAATAGTGTTTAGAAAACCATTCCAAGCCACAGGAAAACAAGGGTAATAGAAAAATGAAGAACGAAACTGGAAAATGGTGCGATTTCCACAAAATACCCTGGCACAAAACTGATGAATGTCACTCAAAACTATCACTTGTGGATGATATCAAAGAGAAAGAGTTGAACCAGATTCATAATCTAATTCAGAAAATAATGGGAGAAGACAAATCATTGACACAAACCCCACTGTCGTTGTCGCAACCGCAACAATTCAACCAAAAGAACCAATAGATCTTGAGGAGAACGAGCACCTTTTTCATTCACATATGTGGGTGAACGAGACGCTACTGCATTTTGTTTTTGATAGCAGAAACCATAAAAACCTCGTCTCAGCAAAGGTTTTCAAGCAGTTGGAATTGTCGGCAACACCACACCCACAGCCATACAACATTGAGTGGCTTCACCAGGGACGTGATCTTCATGTCATCCAAAAGTGTCGATTTTCATACAACATCCATCCCTTCAAGGATGAGGTATTATGTGATGTTTCCCCACTAGATGTATGTGATGTTCTCTTGGGCCAACCATATATGTGGAAGCGCCATGCTATTTATGAGTCTCGACCCCGTAGTGTCATTGTTTCTCCAGGGGGTCATCTCTATAGGATACCAGAGGTAGTTCCAACTACTTTCCCACCTGAACAATGTCATAAGGTGGTATCTCATGCTACAAAATTCAACTTGTTCACAATTTGTTCAAAACGTGAACAAAAGAAAACTGCAACCATTGCAGACTCAGTCCAAGCACATTTTGTTCAGCAAAAGAAGGTCGACAAGATTGAAGCCAAGCGCAAGTATTCCTTTTACACACATTCATCTCATGTAGCTAGACTAGTTAAAAATTTCCAAAACTTCCAGCCACAGGTTCGTGACAGCCTTGAAGAAGCTAAGCATCGCAACTTCGCCAGCAAGGCAAGCATATCATCAAGGTTCATATTCAACAAGCACTTTCCCCTCTCCCCTGGGAACTCAACGCAATGAATACCATTTCTTACTAATGAGAGAGGATTGATCCAGATGGACATCGGTGTCCACCCACCTATTCCAACTAGCTCAAAATAGTTTTCTGGCAACTTACTATTTTTAGCATTTTTTCGGTTCCTAAAATTTCGAGGCCATTTTGAGGGTCTAAATGAAGTTTTTTTGGAATCGAACAACTCAACGATATCCAAAGAATCTAATTAAACCCCAAAAAATAATCGCCTTGATGATACCTTTCCAATGAGCTATCGTGCACCCCAAACGGAGATCGTATGCCAAAGTTACGCCCCTGGGAAGTTGATACACCAAACTACCCAAGATGGGGTCCACAAAACTATTGGCTTTTCATCTTCTGGTGTTAGGGTTTTGGGTTTTATTTATGTTAAAACTTCCTTGGAGCCTCATTGTGATGATCATATTCTTATGAATGTGATTTTCCATTACATCTCTTCTCAAAGATAAGCTGCCACCATTCTAGCGAGTCTTTCACTCTGTATTTCTACAGTTTTTGTACATTTCACTCATTAAAAAAAATTGTGTATTACTATATATCTGTGCCTCTTGTTATATTTCCAATATATCTCTATTATACTATTGTCTCTCTTTCAATATCTCTATATATTTATATGTTATATCTCCACTCTAATTTCATGCCGAAAATAATCCAGATCAATGGTATCAGAGCAGGTTGCTCTTGATCATTTTTTAGTGTGTTGAGCACAAAACACACCCTAAGAATTCTATGTCAAGTTTTACTTTTTGGGTACCACTTAATCTTTTGGAATTGTCTAATTCAACTTTAGTATGAAAAATGTTTCCTTTTCTTATCATTTTTTTATTCTCATTAAGTCTTTAAAATCTTGCTTGGACATGTGAAAACCATCATAACTTAACAGGACTAACATTTAATTAAAGAATAAACCACTAAATAATTTCACCCGACGAGTCCAAAATTCGTCACCCAGAAGAATTGAAGATGAAAGAAAATCACTCGAGAAAAACGAGGTCTCCGATAGTCGATATTTGTCGGCGTCGACAGAAGGGATTTTTATTTCGCGATGAGAATTACACAAGGAAGCCGCCAATAGTCAATTTCATTCGGCATCAACGAAAGGCCAAGGGAGTAAACGTTAGCAAAGAAATAAAGGAATCGTCGCTGGTTGATTCCCGAGGCATTTCAACATCGGAGAATTTTTGAGAAAGTAAATTTGTAGAGAACATAAATAGTTTATCCCTGAACGTCGATTCCCTGGTGCCTTTTCAGCATCAGCAGTCCCAGGTTTAGCTCAGATCATGCATTTCGATCAAAGCCCTGAACCTGACTATTATCCACAAGCTAGGTCACCGATCTTCGATGTCATATGTCCCAAACTAGTTGTGTCATGATGGTACCACTAAGAATGAATTCTAGGCTACCTTATAAGAAATACGATTTATCTGAATAACATAAAAGTACGTTCCAAATAAGATAGGAAAAGATGTGGACCAAACACACAGGGAGTTCATATACAAAAAAGAAGATGATGTATTCAACTGCTATAACCAGGATTCTTCCATTAATGTCGCATGACTTTTACATTATAGGTTGAATGAGCCCAAAATACATACAATAGATGTTCCCAACTCTATGTGGCCAATCAATCTAGGTTACCTTGAAAACTTGGGATTTATAGGTAAGGGGGTGGCTTGGTTTCCCCCACTCTCTAGTTATTATCCCTAGATTCCAGGAACTGATTTTTCTTTTCTTTCGATGCCCTTGGTGCTTCGCACAGCTGCACGATTGTATCCTACACTTCCTGGAGCTACCTTTTGAGCCATTTCAGGTTCCCTTTGTGGCCTTGCAATGCTGACACTTCAGGGGTTCTTTCTGCCAACTGTCGTCTTAATTCTTTGTTCTCCTGATAGAGTTCGACGAGTGAGATTTGTGCTTGTTCTAGCTGCTGAGTTGGCTCTCAAACATTAGTGGTTGTGGAATCGTTTCCCCTCATCCTACCTGTACTTTTCCAACAAATGTCTTCGACGGGTTCCAGCCGAATAGCACGCATAAGAATTTTCTTGGCTATCGATCTCGCTTGCGACTCTCTTAAGGCTTGCGTCTCCCCAATTTCCTTGTTTTTCCTCGGCTGACCTCTTTTCCGAGGTTTCCACTATGAGGGAGACATATATTCCAATGCTCTTCTCTTCGGTGCGACTTGTTCCATGCCAGCCTTCTCAAGGTGGGATATCATCGTTTCCACACACAGATGGAATTTCCCCTTTAAAACCTCAGCGTTTCTCACTGCAAGTAAGAACGAATCCCAGTCTTGTTGGGGTTCAATCCTGGCGCTTCTCCCGCTTCATGTACCCTTTCTCATGATGTGATAGGCTCCCATGATACAACACATATCCATCATACATAGGGAATTCGATGAAGGCCCGAAGTAGAAAAACTTGATCAGTCTGGGCTCACGAGATGAATTACCAAAAATGTATAAGCTCAGTTGGTAACTAGAAAGGATGCATAACGATCTAGAATTTATAACCAAGCATGCAATGAGTGGAAACATGTCGGCGAACACTGAATTCATGGGGACTAGATGTTTTCGAGAAAACTAAATAGTTCCTATGGCATATTCACTCGATGACTACATTATGGGGCATGTGAGGGATGACCGTTAAGAGTTACAGGGCATATATGATGCAAGTGCACTGATTTCTTATCTTTTGAACCTTCATGATGACCTGATAATGGCTAATTCACTTACCGACATGACTTATGTTTAGACAACTAGCCTCAACCTAAAACTCGCAACAACTTCCCTTATGACAGGATCCAACCCTTTTGGAACTTACTCATACTTTCAACACATATTTGGCCCTGACATCCTTTCCCGAATCCAAGGTCCAACTGGCCACTAGTATAACTTCAACTTTCATTCTCTCATGTACCTGACATGTTCATGTTGTGGCATGCAGATGTAACCCACCCTCACTAGGGAAAAACTTGATGACACTAACATAAACGGGAGGCAAAGAGTTCAAAAAATTGCAGGAATCACGTAAGTATCAAACAACCAGGTTAGCAAGCTTTACAGGTATGTACCGATCTGAATTATTCATGTTTACACTTTATATGTACATTTTTTTTCGGTGGTTATATACGCAATCTCTAAATGATTTTAATTTCAATTGCAGGAAAGATGCCTTCGAGTGGTGAGCAAGAATGGATCGGGAGCCTCGTCGGGAGATTCAAGAAAATAAGTCAAGTTCGAAAGGCGATGAGTCAAAATTAGCAGAAGCAGTGAGGACACCGGATTCCCCGAGTTCGAAACCCCCAACGACTTTGTCGACTTGCGCAACATATTCGAATCGCACACCAAGCAAGATGAATTATGGGTCGAAGAGCTAGTGAAGGTGACCAACACATCTCCAGGACAAGTGGAACGATTTATGGAACATCTGATCAGAGCTCGGACTATGCTATAGTAGTTAAATACCAGTCTGGTTAAGTACCGGGCACATGTGGTGGAGGTAAGAGGATTTTACACGGCTCCAATGAAACATCACAAATTTCCATGTGCCCAAACCTGCGAAGATTTGTTTATCAGTTGGTCGAAGTATGAAAAAATTCACCCTTTCAAGTGATATCTTGACTTGAATGTTAAAGAAAATGTTAGAAGAGGACACCACGTGGTGAATTTTGTTTTGTTTAAACTACACTTAGCCGTTATTTTTAGTTAATTTTACATTATAAATAAGAGGATTGACCAATTAGTTAAGGGTCGATGGTTGTTGCAAGAAATCTTTATTTCTGTTTGTTAAGAATTATATTGAAGCTGCATTTATTTGAGAAGTCCTTCTGGACCAGAGAAAAGCTATTTTCATCAAATTCATGTGATTGGATGTGGAGAAGAACTATTTCCTATCTCATTTCATGAATTATGTTGTAATGAGTAAGAGCTATTTAATCTATTGTCAAGTTATCTGGTTCAATATTTTGTTGTTCTTTACTTTAATGATGAAGATGAATTGTGGTGTTATTATTTGATGGATGATTAAGTAGGTGAATTATTTTCCTTTCTATTGTCTTATCGCATATGTGTTTTATTTCTGGTAATTAGTTTCTCAGATAGTAATTGGATGCTCACATGGTTAATGTATTAGTACTAGGCCTGTGGTATAAAATTGTCGTCTGCATGCTTGAGCAACTGGTTATCCCAAGTTCAGCCTCTTCCCCAATAGTTAGAACCTAGTCATGTTTTGTTTACAAGTTGGTTTATACTGGATTACATCTCATATCAGTCCCACCCAAGAGCAAATACAAAAAGAAATAGTCTGAACTAAAAGAAGATCCTTCACAATAAAACATAAATCCCATCGATAAATTGGCCAGATCGCAAGATCTGGAGAACCATTCCACTATTAAACGTTGCAGATTCTAATTGGGCCTTGGTGGCGGGTTTGGTTCCTACTGTTGAATCAAGGGATTTAGGACCCATCAATAGAACTGGCACTAGAAGGAGGGCCAGAGAATGAATGGTTGGATATATATTTTACATAGTATTTCAAACAACCTATAGATTCAAAACAACCCACATGGGCTAGTCATTCCCAAGGCAGCCCACACACACTGAGTACTCCTAAAATGAGTAACTCACCCCAGCCCAAGGAAGAATATTTTCACCCTGAAATACTTTATGCTCTTCCTCATGAGGAATTAAATCAATTCAAAATAATCACAAGAGCATACGCCCAACAGATCAGTGTGTTTTCCTTAGCTTCGATACTTCCTTGAAGAAAAAAGATAAGTAGGTGAGTGTTCAATACTCTCGAGGAATTTTCTGTGCACATGGTAGAATACTTAATAGATTTCACAATCATCGAAATCCAATATCATCTTGATATGATACCTGAAACATCATCCGACGATGTCTCTGAACTAGATGATTTTTTAGAAAATGAGGAGTTTAACTCAGAGTCTAAAGATATGGAAGGAAACAGTGACCATAATGAAGAAAGGGGGAACCCACCTCTAAAAAATCAACCTTGGTTGGCCAGAGATGCTTCAGCCCTCCCGGGACCAGTCCATAACCTTCCCCAACATCCAGAGAAGTTACTTCCTAAGTTCGATCCCGAAACCTCAGGATTTCCTGAAGATCATATCAAGAAATTTATACTAGAGATCAGGCTTATGAACATCTAGCATGAATATGTAGTTTGCAAGATGTTTCCCTACACTTTTGAGAAATCAGCCTCCACATGGTATTTTAACTTACCTGTAGGGTCCATAACTAGCTAGACAAAGTTTCAAAAAGATTTTCTAGATAAATTTGCAAAAGAGACTACTATGGGAGCTTTATGGCTGAGTTGTTCACCGCCACCATGAGTTCGAAAGACAAGGTTAAAGATTTCAATCAACTATTCATGACCATATTAAACAAACTCTAGCTCGAAGACAAACCAACTCACAAGTTGCAAATTGAAGTATACGCTAATGCGCTCCCAGCTTCTATTTCCATGTTTGTGAAGAGGGATGCCAAACGAACCTTAGCTAAGAATTTTGAAGAAGATAAAATGATAGAATTCTAGTTGAGAGGGTGTAAAGAAGGCCAGGTCTCTTTAGTTAAGAAAGAAGTTCAACCTCCTCCCAGGAGAGGACTCCTTATGACTAGACCGCTAGGGAAACAAGTAGAACAGACTCCTGACAAGGGTAATGGAGACATAGAAGATCTACAACGCATGGTTAATAAATTATTGAATGAGATCATAGACATGAACAGAAATGCAGGGGAAGGAAATTGAGGCCAAAGGCCCTATAAGCCTTTCATTAAAAGGAACCCATCATTCAAATCCATTGAACCTCCCCCAGCTAACTTGAATATCGATCTAGGGAATGTTGCATTTGATTCTTTCTGTACTTATCATCGGGAAAACCACTCTGAAAGGGACTTCCCTCAATGGGTGCATGTCATGAATTTGATGTCCAACCATTTTTTAGATGAGGTTTCCCTAACCGAACAACCAAGCAGCTCACTTATGAATTTTTTTTACTAGGAAGAGAGATTGACCCACCAAAAGATACAACCATGTTGATATGGGATCCTGACCTAATTATGCCTTCCAACAACCTATTTCAGGTTCAAGAACCACTCGCATAGATCTTGGTTGTGAAAACTAGAATTAAATGTCCTCCTATCTCAAAGGATCCTACTACCACTCAAACGTCAGGGGAAAGGTCAATTCTCGATAACCTGAAAGAACCTTTTGCTCTCCATAAGAACCCTATTAGCATCCATACGCGATAATAGCCCAAACTGGAGTACAACATAGTTGAAGATCTGAAGAAGTTGAAGGCTAATATATCGGTTATGGACATATGTAGAATCCCTCAACAAAAATATTTCTTTCTACAATCATTGAAATCAATAGAAAACCCTACGAAAAGCAATGAACAACAAAGAAATATAACTTCCACAGATCTATTAAATAAACCAACTGTGAATACCTACTCAGAAGATAACAAGGGAGAACCTTTTGTCCCACCATTTCTCTTAATGTTTGAAATCTTCAACATAAACCTCCACAATTGTTTGGTAGAATCGGGAGCATCTTCCAACATTATGCCCTTGTCTATTTGAAAAAAATTAAATGTCGTTCCTCTCAAGAGAGATAAACATGTGATACAACTAGACAGAACCCAAGTCAAATTCATGGGGGAACTTAGAGATGTAATGATCAGGATAGTGACACATCCTAAGTTTGTGCAAGTGATTGACATCATTGTAGTAGACATCCCAAAGGCCTATGGGCTATTACTAAGTCGAGATTGGTATGAGAAGTTAAATGGGTACTTTAGTACAGACTGGGCACACCTTTGGCTACCACTAAAGGGATACAAGAATATGATCAGAATCGATAGGTAGAGATACCTAAAACATAGAGTCACTTATCTAGAAACCATGAATGAAACCTCATCCACAGATTTCCTCGTGTTGGGCAATTATTCCTACAATTCCCAATTCAGGAAATTTTCTCCTCTCTTATCCGATGTCCCTCTCACTCAAAACTCTGAAATAGTTTTTCAAGAGAAGTCGTCGATACCGACAGAAGACACCCTCTTCTGTCAATACCCTATGCTAGAGATTATGGAACAAAAGATAGGGGAGAAAGAAAGTAATAAGAAAGAGGAAAAGGGTGATTGTCTTTCACAAATTTGGACCATATACTTTGATGGATCTAAATCGTAGGAAGGATCAGGGGTAGGGTGCATCCTCATTGATCCAAAAGTTAAACATCATTTCTTGTCTTGTAGACTAGAATTTGAATGCACCAATAACATCGTCGAGTATGAAGCTCTAGTACAAGGGTTAAAGAAAGCCATAGACTTAAACGTCAAAGAATTGAAATTTTTCAGAGACTCAGAGATTATCGTTAGAAAAGTAAGGAATATTATACATTGCAATTCCCTGCACCTAAATAATTATCAGTAGGAAGTACATAGGTTAATATAGCATTTTGAAGCTTTCAATACTACAGTGATCCCCAGAGCAAAGAATATCCTTACTGATTCCTTGGCCATAGCTACTTCAAGGCTTTCACCTCTAGAAGATTATGAAGCCTCCCGATTCACTGTGGAACTACTCTACAAACCATCGGTTCCTAACAACATTTCTATTTGGAAGGTCTTTGAAGGGGATGAACAAATCATAAACTTCCTCACTAACCAAGACAATTTCAAATATTTGTCCATTGACGATGAAGTATTCCAGGAGAAATCAACAGAAATCGATCCTCGGAAAAGCCAACCTATTGACATATCAAAGTCTCACACAATCCCAAAAGCAATAGCTAATTTGGAAAATATTTTGACTTGAAAGAGAGATTTAAGGGGCCTAAAAATGAAAACACTGATAGCTCATGTCCCCTACATAAAACTATAAATCTCGGGACCCCAAAAAACCCAAAGAATATAAACCTTGGAACAACCATATCTAAGAAGGAAAGGAAGGATTATCTCAAACTGTTCAGAAAATATCTAGATGTCTTTGCATGGTCCTATCGAGATATGAAAACTTACGATACTTGCATCATTCAACACACCATCCCATTAAAACTCAAAGTGAAACCCTTCCAAAAGAAGCTCTGAAAGTATCACCCATATCTGGAACCTCTCATGTATCAGGAATTGAAGAAACTTTTATATGCCAAAATCATCTTCCAGGTTAGGCATTCTGCGTGGGTAGCAAATCTGGTTCCGATGAGGAAAAAGTCTGGAGAATTTTGCTTGTGCGTAGATTTTAGGAAACTCAATAGAGCTTCATAAAAGGACAATTACCCAGTACCACCAATGGAGAAACTCCTATAGACCGTGTCTAGTTCAGATATTTTCTCTGTACTGGATGGTTTCTCAAGTTACAACCAAATTCGGTTTTCAGAGGAAGATCGTTTGAAGACTACCTTCTGAACCAAGTGGGAATCCTTTGCTTATAAATGCATGCCTTTTGGGTTGATTAACATAGGGGAAACCTTCCAAAGGGCCATGGATGTAGAATTTAGAGGAGTAATCAACATGTGTGTGGTAGTGTATCTAGATGACGTAACTATTTATTCAAAGAACAGAGAAGAACACATCCAACACTTAACTCAGATTTTTGAAAGGTGTAGGAAATATGGTATATCCTTATATCCTAAGAAGACTATTTTCGGTGTCAAGGAAGGTAATATTATAGGCCACATGTTATCTCAAGTAGGCATTCGCATAGACCTAGAAAGGATTAAATTCATAGCTCAACTCTCGTTGCCTCACAACAAGAAAGCTATGCAGTTCTTTTTCGGACAAATCAATTTCGTGAGAAAATTCACTCCTGACTTCCCGAAGACTATCAAACCCTTACAAAAGATGATTCGCAAAGATGTCAAATTCAAGTGGGATGATGAACGAAAGGATACTTTTAGTAACATCAAAACTGCTATATCTCAATCCCTCGTATTACGAAGTCCTGATTTCAATAGAGATTTCTTCCTCTATGTGTTCGCCTCCGACCAATCGTTAGTTGCGGTATTGACTCAGAAGGATGATGACAAGAATGAGGCATCAGTGTCGTTCATGATTACAAACCTCCAAGGAGCTGAACTAAATTATCCTGTCTTAGATAAACAAGCTTATGCGGTTTATAAAGCAGTGAAACACTTCAGGCATTACATCCTTAATAACCACACTAAAGTAATCGTGCCTCACCCTAGGGTTTGATCCCTATTCACCCAACAGGAGATGGGGGAAATAAGAGGAAATTGAATGGCAGTAGTTCAAGAATTTGATCTAGATACAAAACCTTCCAAACTAGTAAAAGGGCAAGGGTTGTGCAAACTTGTAGTTGAAGCCCAGGACCAAGTAAATGAAGATCACGGATGGGAGACTGAAATTGCATTATGGTATGGTGACACTTCATACATTTACCGAGGGCCAGAGTCTTGGTATAATAATTTGACTTATCTCCTACACCATGGGACTTGTCCAGAAAACCTCAACCCTAGGGAAAGGAGATCTCTTAGGTTAAAATATTCACAGTATCGCCTCATAAATTAGGTACTCTTCCATATTAATTATGATAGGGTACTATTAAGATGTCTCAAACATGAAGATGTAGACAAAACTCTCAAGGAGCTCCATGATGGCCCTGTTAGTGGGAATTTGGCAGGAAACACCACCGCTCATAAGATAATGAGAGTCGGTTATTATTGGCCCACCTTCTTCAAAGACGCTCACACCTATGCTAGAAACTACAAAACTTGTCAAAAAAGCGCTGGGAGAGAGAATAGAGTAGCAGTCCCACTCCAACCAGTGACTGTATCTAGGCATTTTGAGAAATGGGGGTTGGATATCATAGGAGAAATTACACCCAGTTTTTCGAAACAACACAAGTATATACTTACTTCCATTGATTATTTCACGAAGTGGGCAAAGGCCATCCCTCTAACTCATGTAAACGAGAAGGTGGTGATCCAATTCATAGAACAACATATGATCACAAGGTTTGGTGTCCCTTCTATTCTAGTTTTTGATAATGCATCTTATTTTTCTTCCACTATATTGACAGAGTTTTCTCTAGACAAAGGAATCATAATTAGGTACTCTGCACATTATTATCCATAGGGAAACAGGGTGGCAGAATCAACCAATAAGAACCTAGTGAGAATATTTAAAAAGATGGTTGTAGATAACCAAAGGAATTGGCATAATATACTCCATAAACCTCTATGGGATGATAGGGTCACACCCAAGGAAGCTATAGGAAATTCCCCGTACTTTTGGGTTTACAGGAAGGAAGCCATTCTCCCAAATGGGTTTTATCTTCCATCTCTTCAACTAGCCCAAGATCCTAGCAGGGAACCTTCATCGGTCATACAAAAAAGAATTGATACTCTGCTCATGCTAGAAGAAGAGAGAGAAAAGGCTAAGTCAAAATTTCTATCTCACCAACAGATAGTGAAAATATGGTTTGATAAGCATAAGGCTAAAGAGAAAAATTTTGAAGTCAAAGACTTAGTCCTGAAATGGGACAGAGCAAATGAGCCAAAAGGGAAGCATTCTAAGTTTGAGAATCTGTGGCTTGGACATTTCCAGGTGGCTGAGAAGATTGGGGCAAGCACTTATCAGTTACAGAATCTGAGGGGGGAACCTGAAGCCCTCCCAGTAAATGGCCAAGACCTCAAATAATATTTCCAATAATAATAATAAAAATAAAAAATAAAAACTGAAAATGTTGTGTGTTTTGTATGAATGTTTTCATGATTGCGAAATGCATTTTTTTTGTTGTTTTCTTTTGATTTTGGACTTTTGTTCTTTTGAAGGTTGTGTTCAGTGAGACAATGGTCAAATTTAAATTATGTGACATAGCGAACTCTGTCCCTAACTCATCGCTCATATAAAACACAAGAAGCATTGAGGAGCTTGCAGTTGCTTTGAGGAGTCCTCTATCTAACCTGTGCAAATGAACAACTTTGGAGAAATGTATGAAGTGTCTTCTTAGTGTTTTGGTAAGACCTTAAGGGAAATAAGGAAACATGGAAAAGACTACATGAACCCCAAACACAAAGATAGCAAAGGATCCACCTTAACCATCTCACTTTGCGAAATAAACAAACATCATCCTCTTCCATTCGCTCAGGGCATCATGTCGGAATAAAATTGATATTATAAAAAGAGTGAATAGTAGGAGAGGGTATGTAGATATCTTCGTTGGGGCTATGGACGCTCGCTGGAAGCAGAACAACACCGTAGAAATTGATTAAAGGTAACTAAAGGCTTAATTACAGTGAATACTTTACTAGATTTTGTCCAAAAGGGTATGAGTCAGGGTTACAGGAAACAAAGGATGAATAAAGGTTAAAAACCCCACAGGCAGGCTCGGAAGCATCAACCAAAGTATTTCAAATGTAAGGGTAAAAGAGGATCTTATTTAAAACCAGTAAGGTTCTCCACCATCTTTCGTATCAACCGAGCATGAAAGAAGAACAGAGATTATGCCTTCGCCCAATGAATCGCCATTTGTTGAGAACTTAGCACACCCTAAAATGTCTATGTCAAATTTTACTTTTTGGGTACCACTTAATCTTTTGACATTGTCTAATATTTCGACTTTAGTATGAAAAATTTTGACTTTTCTTATCATTTTTTTATTCTCATTAAGTCTTTAAAATCTTGCTTGGACATGTGAAAACCATCATAACTTAAAAGGACTAACATTTAATTAAAGAATCAACCACTAAAGCATTTCACCCGATGAGTCCAAAATTCGTCACCCGGAATAATTTAAGATGAAATAAAATCACTCGACAAAACCGAAGTCATCGATCACCAATATTCGTCGGCATTGGCAGAAGGGAGTTTTCTTTCACAATGAGCATTACAAAAGGAATCCGTCGATAGATGATTTCATTCGGAATCGATGAAAGGCAAAGGGAGTAAATGTTAGCTAAGAAAGAAAGGAATCGTCGATGGCCGATTCCCGAAGAATTTCAACATCGACGAGTTTTTGAGAAAATAAATTTGTAGAGAACATAATAATTTTATCCCCAAACGTTAATTCCCTGATGCTTTTTCGGCATCGACAGTCCCAGGCTTAGCTCAAATCGCACATTTCGAACAAAGTCTCGAACCCGATTATTACCTGCAAGCTAGGTCACCAGTCTTCGATGTCATATGTCCCAAACCAGTTGTGTTGTGATGGTACCACTGAGAATGAATTCTAGGTTTCCTTAGAAAAAATATTTTTTGTCCGAATAACGTAAATGTTCGTTCCAAAAAAGACAGGAAAATATGTGGACCAAACACATAGGGAGTTCATATACAAACAAGAAGATGATGCATTCAACTGTTATAACCAAGATTCTTCCATTAATGTCGCATGAATTTTACATTATAGGTCGAAGGAGCTCAAAATATATACAATATATGTTCCCGATGCTATGTGGCCAATCAGTCTGGGTTACCTTGAAAATTTTGGATTTATAGGTAAGGGCACCGCTTGGTTTCCCCCACTCTCTAGTTACTATCCCTAGAATCTTGGAAATGGCTTTTCTTTTCTTTCGATTCCATTGGTGCTTCACGCAACTGAACGATTGTATCTTGCACTTCCCAGAGTTGTCTTTTGATCCATTTCACGTTCCCTTCAAGGCCTTGCGATGCTGACACTTCAAGGGTTCTTTCCGCCAATTGTTGTCTTAATTCTTTGTTCTCCTGATAGAGTTCGGCGAGTGACATTTGTGCATGTTCCACCTGCTAAGTTGGCCCTCGAATGTTAGCGCCCATGGAATCCATTCCCCTCATCATGCCCGCTCTTTCCCAACAAATGTCTTCGATGGACTCTATTTGAATAGTGTGCATAAGAAGTTTCTCGGTTATCGATCTCACATGTGACTCGCTTAAGGCTTGGGTCTCCCCAATTTCCTTGCTTTTCCTCGGTCGGCCTCTTTTCTGGGGTATCCACTATGAGGGAGACATATCTTCCAATTCTCTTCTCTCTGGTGTGACTTGTTCCATGTCAACCTTCTCAAGGTGTGATATCATCATTTCCACACACAAATGGAATTTCCCCTTTGAAACCTTGGGGTTTCCCGTTGTAAGTAAGAACGAATCCCAGTCTCGTTGGGGTTCAATCCTGGTGCTTCTCCTGCTTCGTATACCCTTTCTCATGTTGTGAGAGGTTCCCATGATACAAAACATATCCGTCATACACAAGGAATTCCATGAAGGCCCGAAGTAAAAAAACTTGATCACTCCAGGCTCGCGAGACGAATTAACAAAAATGTATAAGCTCAGCTAGTAAGTAGAATGCATGCAGAACGATCTAGAATTTATAACCAATTGTGAAGTAAGTGGAAACGTGTCGGGGAACACTGAATTCATGGCGACTGGATGTTTTGGAGAAAACTAAATATTTTCTATGGCATATCCTGTTAAGAACCAAACATCAATATAGTATAGAAAAACCTCAGGAAAAGTACTCAACGCCTTGAAAAAGAGATAATTTCAAATAATAAGCCTCTTCGAGGGGGGAACCTCCTTTTACCCCACTTAAATGTTCAAGTACAAGATTATTCAAAATGAAAATGTCTCCTTGGTATATATAGGAGACTAGGAGGTATAATTCAACTAATGGCCTAAAGCCGACATAAATAAAATAACATTACTAATCTAATATTCCCCAATTAAGGGGTAACAAATAACATTACTAATCTAATATGCCCCAATTAAGGGGTAATGAGCCAATATTAGGGCTTAACATGCCCCTCCCCTTGAGACAAGTGTTGTCCGCAATGCTTGAGGAACTCTGGATGCTTCTATATAAAAGACTCATCTTCCCAATTGGAATCTTCAGTGGGTAGTTTCCTCCATTTAATGAGATACTCTGAAATGGATCTATTCCTCAGTTGGTGAATTATTGTGTCAGTGATGGCTTCAGGCTCCAATATGATTTTTCCTTCCTCGTAACATGCCCCTCCCCTTTGAGACAAGTGTTGTCCGCATGCTTGAGGGAATCTCGATGCTTCTATATAAAAGACTCATCTTCCCAATTGGAACCTTCAAGAGGTTTCCATTTAATGAGATACTCGAAATGGATCTATTCCCCAGCTGGTGAATTATTGTGTCGATGGCTTCAGGCTCCAATATGATTTTCCTTCCTCCTCGCCAAGTTCTGGCAATATAGCTTGAACCGGGATCTTGTCAGCCTATAACCTTTTAAGCATGAAACATGGAAAATTATGTGTACTCGTGAAGATGCAAGTGTACCCAATTTGTATGCCAAAGTACCAATATTTGCAACACCTTATAAGGGCCATAGTACTGGTGATAATTTATTATCCTTCTTGGATTTCTTTTGAGGGACATATGTTGTATGGTTGTAGTCTAAAATACCCAACTCTACTTCAAAACTTCTTTCACTAATGCATGTTGATCTGCTTGTTGTTTCATGCATTCTGTATATGGTCGTTGTCCTTTAAGATTTGGAGAATTTTTGTTGATTCTCGATGTGATCTTCCACTTCTTGAACTCAGATTTTTATTTTAGAGAAGAAGTGATGGAAGGAGGGTGGTATCCATAAAGTGCCATAAATGGGTGTTTTTGTTGCAAGCAGAAGGAAGTGTTATACCACCATTTTGCCAAGGGTAACCATTTGGAACCATTGTGTTTGTTTATCGAGACAGCAACGAAGGTAGCCTTCCGCATATTCTGTTCATTATCCTCAACCATCAGATTGAGGGATGATAGAGAGCCATGAGCCAATTGAGTACCCAAACAAGAAAATAATTTTGTACAAAAAATGTCCAGTGAATATGGGACTCTGTCACTTACACACCTTGGGCTTCAGCGAAGCTTTGAACCGCTCTGAATGCGTGGCAATTGTACTAGCTTTAAAGGGATGAGAGTGCACAAAAGGGTGTATACTTTTGGTTAGTCTATCAACAATCACCATGATGACACCTTTCCTTCAGACTTGGTAACCCTTGATGAAATCCATGGAAACCTCCTCCTGCTGACTTGGGATGGATAATGGTTGTAAAACACCGGCCTCTAATTGTTTCCACCTTTATTTTGTTGGCAAACCACACATTCTACCACAAACTTTGAACATTAGTTTTAAGGTCATCCCAAAAAATCCTTCTTGACTCTATGGTAGGTTTTCAAAACTGAGATGCCCTCCCACCGAGAGTAAGTGTGCAATTCCAATAGTACATTTTGTTGAGTTGGGAGTTCTTACACAAATATAAGAAATCTTTTGTACCATAGTGAATCATTTTTCCATAAATGTATCTGATGCACTGAATCTGATGCAACCTTTGAATGAGAGTCCACACTTTTCTCAATATTTTTCCATTCATCCCTTGGTTTCTATTATCCAATCGGGTTGATGATTGAGATAGCACAAAGAAAGTTGGCCTCAACATTTCATCCTTTCTTGAGAGTGCATTTGCCACAACATTTTGCTTCCCCTTTATAGACGCATTTCAAAATCATAGCCCAATATCTTGGTTACCCATTTTGTTGTTCTTCTCAAGATAGTCTTTGTTCCAAGAAGTACGTAAGACTATCATGATCTCTGCTTTGTATCCTTGAAGTGCCTACCCATTAGGTAAGGATGCCATTTTTTTCAATGCATGTAGTATTGCCATCATTTCCTTCTCATAAATGGGTTTGTGTAAGTCCCCACCCTTGATTGGTCGACTTTCAAAGCTGTGGGCCTTCCTTCTGCATTAGATAGCACCAATTCCATTTCCCGAGGCACTCTATTCCATAAATAAAGGTTTTTGTGAAGTCCTGAGTGGTCACATTACGAGCCTGCACACATCACCCTTTAAGTTGTTCAAAAGTTTTTGTTGCCCTGAGTCCATGAAAATGCATCCTTCTTAGTTAGTGTCGCAAAGGTGTTGCTATTCTTCCATAGTTCAACAAACTTAAGGTAACTGCCAAACCCAAAATCCTTAAGATTTTTAATGTTTTAGAATCACACCATCATGGTCTTTAATTCTAAAGTTAGGGTCTACCTGACACCTTCATGAGATACAATATGACCCAACATTTCTCCTCTTTTTACTCCAGCAAAAACATTTGTGTGGTTTATATTTGTTGTTCTTTTAGTAGTGTTGTAGCACCTTGTCAACATGTTGCACATGATCCTCCCAAGATTTGCTATAGATTAGTATATCAACAAAAAAATACTAACACAATTTTCGCCAAGGAAGGGCTTGAAATGGAATTCATCAACCCTTGGAATGTGGAAGGTGCATTTGTAAGGCCAAAAGGCAGACCAAAAATTCATAAATACCTTGATGAGTTCGAATGTTGTTTTTGGGATATTTTCTTCTTTCATTTGATCCGATGATTCTAATCCAGACTAATTTTGTGAAATAGATTGCCCATGTAGTTCATCTAACAATTCATCAATCAATGGAATGGGAAAATTATCTTTAATAGTGATCTTGTTGAGCTCTATATATGGACCACACGCCTATGAGTCATCTTTCTGAATTACCACCGGGTGCGTAGTAAGAACTCTTTAAGAATCAATAATGCTAGCCTCTAACATTTCTTCAACCATACCAATTTCACTCTCTTCCTGAAATGTATATAATCAGATGGCCTAATGTTAGGAGGAACACCCAGAATTAGGTGAATTTCATGATCATGATTTCAGTGGGTGGGAGACCTTGGGAATACCTTCAAATACTTTGGAATGCTTATCAATGATCCTTTGAGATCTTGAGAATAGATGGCTTAGACAGTTTGAACATCTAGTGAGCATAGTTGTGCACAATGCCCTTGATGCCCCTTTTCAGTAATTTTGTCATGCCAATAGAGATTATCACCTTAATGGGCTTCCCTGTGATACCTCTTTTGACCTCTTTTCCTTCCAAATGAAAATTCTCATGAAAAGTTCTTGGAAAATTAAAATCCATTGTTCCTAATGATAGTAACCATTGGATTCCTAGTACCACATCTCAAGACCACCCATGGGTATAGCAATCATTGACCATTCACATATTCCCCCATAGTAAGATTGATCTTATTGCATTTTCCCAGCAATTGATGTTCCTCCATCTACAATCACATTGAAACTCGCATTGGATATACAAAGCAATTCTGAGATCTTTTTATTACTTACAGTTGAATGAAATTATGAAAATTTAATCAATTAGGACTATTAATACCTTTTCTTTTGATGTATCCCATCTTGAGGGTTTGAGGGAGTGCTAATTCCATCCAATGCATTACACGATATCGTGGAGTCAACTCTTCAATTTTAAATTTCTTCTACGCTTTCATCTTGAGAAGGTTCTTCTTCTTCTTCTTCTTCCTCACACCCATGTAGAATAATTTCTCTCCACACTTATGTCCCTACTATACTTGCTATCACTATTAAAGCATAAACCTTTTTGCTTTTCTTTCCTCCAATTGTTGAGGTGTCAACCTTGTAGGTTGAGGTGTTTTAGAGCAGGGAGACATATTCTATAGATGTTAGGATAGGTCCTTCTAGTAGCCATAGCCATATATTTTAGTCTTCAACATTTCTTGGCACCTTAAATGCATTCTCCAATGATTTGGGTCTCAAAGGAGAACCTCATGTTGAATTTTATCCTTTAAAGTTCCTGTATGAATACATCAATCAAGTGCTCATCCTGAATATCGGTTACCTTATATTCAATCTTTGAAGTTCTCAATGTTCGTAGAACCTTTGCTTGAGATTTATCAATTACAAAGAAGGCATTGCCCTTGTATCTCATAGTGTGCTATCATTTCTTCCATGAAAATTTGTCCAAGTGACGAAAGTGATTTGTGAGAACAAAGCCATCAATAAATTACAAACAAATTGATTAGGTTCTAAATATAAAGAAGCAATTGCACCTTTGTGTATGTGGCACTATGGAGATCAAAGAATTGCTCCATCCGGCATCCATGTGGATTGGGTCCTTTCCATCAAACTTCCTCATATCAATCATAGAACTTGGTTGGTCTTCAAACCAAAGTTGGAGTTTCTCCATTCTTGATTCACCTCTCCTTGTATCCTCCTCTCTACTATGAATTCTCATGGGATTTTCACTTTTAAGTGTCTTCTCTGCTACGAATTTTTCATTACTTCCATGATCTTAACTTCCAATGAATCCATCTTATTATCCAACTTAACTTCTATTGAATCCATCAACTTAGACTCCATTGAATCCATCTTCTTTTGTAGTTCATTTATGTCCCACGCATTTCTTCACCTTCATCAAGAGTCCAATTAGGATTTTCTGGAGGCTTATTTGGTGTAGAAGGTCCCTTTTTTGGTGGCATGTTGGCCAAGTATCACTTTTGAATCTTGATTTTGAGGCGGTTCTGCTCGACAATATTTATTATGTTCTATCTCCCAAGTTTCAGTTCTTCTGGGTATGAAACTTTCTTTTAGGTAGTTATATGATATTTCTTCTCTGTAATTCCATAGGTCTGATCAAAATTGGATGTGCCAAGTGGAATTTACGGTAACTTCCTCACAACTTGTAGATTTTTGGCCTTTCCAAGAGATCTCACTTATATAGAATGCCCCACACAAAATAATTGATATAAAATTCTGAAACTCGCACCCAAAATACTAAAAACTATCCACGATCAAATGAAACCAGTCCCACTCAATTTGGATACTCTAGCAAGAAGTTATGATTTTTTTACCTGGAACACCTTCTTGAGACTAGTCAATAGGACTAGTCAGATACCCTATCTTACACAAGGTGTATCTAAAAATTTAAGATGACCCAAAAGTGGAACCTTTTACCACAGATACCTTAATAATTTCTGTAAATGGCCTCTAGAGTTCAGGGTCTGAAACGTTACATAAAAAACTTTATAGCAAAAATTCCACAATGACTCATTTCAGGATGATTCCAGAATCCTATCTTTTACAGGCTGTATCTCCAAAAGTATAAGGCCTCAGGAGCTGAATTTTTAACCCAACGTACCTTGATCCATCTACTAAATTTCCTCCAATCCGTTCCTTTTGAAACATTGTAGAAAACAAGTTATAGTGAAAATTCCACGGTGTCTCAGATGTAGCAGCGAATCCCCAAGACCTTGAGCTCTGATACCATATGTTAAGAACCAAACATCAATATAGTATAGGAAAACCTCAGGAAAAGTACTCAATGCCTTGAAAAGAGATAATTTCAGATAATAAGCCTCTTTGAGGGGGCAACCTCCTTTTACCCCACTTAAATGTTCAAGTACAAGATGATTCAAAATGAAAATGTCTCCTTGGTATATATA
>SNQJ01S0067563.1:0-16960 GCA_010110895.2 Picea sitchensis | reverse complement strand
AAATGATATAAATAAATATCATTATACATTCATTTGATACACAAGTCGAATTTCAGAGGAAATAAGAAGTAAAGAAGGCCGGATTTCAAGGGAGGATGAAATCTTTTGGTGATGTGTTCTAAGGTATGTTATTTACAGGTCACCTTATCATTTTTGCTATAACTTTTTTTATAGAACAATTCAGATGGTTAAATTGCTATGGTATTGATAATACATATCAAGGTACTTGTGGTAAAATGTTTAGCTCGTTATTCGCTATAATTATTGAGATACACTCTATGGAAGATAGGGTTTTTTACCAGTCCTAAAGCTAGTCATAAACAGATGTTCCGGGTAAAATAGTCATACATTATTCATAGAGAATGCAAATTAAGTGGGACCAATTTCATTGGAAATATTATAGACTATAGTTTCTTGTGTGAGAATTTGAGAATCTGATGTTAAATATTGAGCACGGGGCATTCTGTACAAGTTCGCTCTCTTGAATAAACCAGAATTGAACATGGTCTACCATTCTCTCTATAACTTCTTTTTTGGGAGGATTCAAGGATTGAAACTTGGATAAGATTCATAGAATACATTGAGTAATATTATCTATAGGATCAGATTATTCCAAGAATTGAAGAATTGCAGAAATTGAAGAAGTCTGAGGAAGTATTATCAGGTTCTATGTGATGGTTGGTTGATGGTGATGATTTAATGTAAAGTTGTTTTATCTCTAATATATTCTTGGGTGGAAGGAAGGGGAAAGGATGGAGAGTTCAAACCTCTCTTCATATTGGAGGATTGTATCTTCCTCTTGGAGGTTTATCTCTCCCTTTACATTTGGAAGCTATAGCTACCTTTGGAAGTCTTTACTTCCCTTGAACAATAACTATTGATTATTTCTCATATAGTGTGCATGGTGTATTGGTGTAACTCTTATACTATTGTTCATTTCTCATTGGATATAATTGAATGGTTTAAGTATAATTTGAAAAAGTCTTTAAATTGTACTTGATACTGATGCACGCCCCCCTCAGTATCAACAATTGGTTTCAGAGCAGGTTGCCTTCATAACAGTTTAACCACTGGAAGGAAAATCTTGAGCAGAGATGGATGACCATGAGCACATTTCAAATTGGATTCAAATATTTGATGGAAGAAATTATGCATACTCGATTGATAGAGTAAAAAATTACCTAGCATCTTTGGGAGTAGACATCTTGTACTCAGTTTTAAATGGCTATGTAATCCCAAATAATGCTCCAATCGTTCCAAATGAGAAGAAGATTATGAGTTGTAATTCAAAATCCAGACATGTTATTCTAGGAGCATTGGCACCAACCATTGCTAGCAAAGTGATGGGCTGCAGCACTACTAAGTAGGTATGGGAAAAACTCAAAAGCATCTACGAAGGTGATCCAAAAGTTAAGCAGGTTAAGCTTTAACGACATAGAGCAGAATTTGAAAAATTGAAGATGAATGAAAAGGAAAATATTGCAACATAGTTTCTTAGAGTCGATGAAGTTTTTAATACTATCAGAGGATTAGGTGAAGAGAATGATGAATCCTTTGTCGTACAAAAAGTGTTGAGATCACTTCTCTTGAAGTATGATGCTAAGGTCTTTGTCATTGAAGAAACTAGGGACCTGACCAAAATGACAATGGATGAATTACATGGGTCTCTTATAGCATATGAAATGCGAACAAGTACAGAAAGTGACCATCCAAACAATGAAGTATCCTTTAAAGCCATAAAGAAGAAAAAAGACAAGGATAATGAACTTGATGAAGAAATAACAAATTTTGTAAGAAGGTTCTAGAAGGGAAGTGGAAGATACAAAGGTAAGTCTCCTCTCAAATGCTTTAACTGTGGTAGAATAGGACATATAGTTGAAAACTTGTACTATAAAAAGTGAAGTCTTAACAATAAAAAGAGATTCTACTCCAAGGATGATGACATCTCCTCAGATGAGAGTGATAAAGAAGATAATGATGGAGGAGAATTCCTCTTCATAACCCAAGAAAACCAGGATGATGATCACAAGAATTATAAAGAAGAAGAAATCATTTATGAAGAAGATTCAGATGAAGAAACCAACCTTGATTCCTTTTGGGGATACAAAGACAATGCAAAGAGTGAAGAAGAAGATGAGAATCTTGAAAATTTGAAGCATGTTGAAACTGAAAATAGAAAGCTTAGAAACACAAACATAATACTAAAAGGTGAATTGAGTAGTTGTGAAGAAGATAATTACAAGCTTGAAAAGACCATTGATAGATTGAAGAAACAATTATAAGATTATGAGAAATTAAAAGAAGAATTGGATCACACAAAAGGGGAGCTACTATTGACAATAGAAAAGTTGAAGAAGTTCAAAAAAAGCACTGAAAAATTAGATGAGATCCTTAGAAATCAAATATCTCCAAATGACAAGACAGGAATAGGATACAATGATAGTTTGAAGAAAACAAAACAAGAGAAGGAAGATGAAAATGATGAAACCAACACTCCATAACAAGTTGAACAACAAGATAGAAGACTAGAATTCAAAAGGAATGAGACTTCAAGAAGATCCTCTCCCATCAGGTATGAAAGCAATCATTATGAAGGAAACTACAGAAGAATAGATCATGAACCCAGATGGACCACACCACAAAGAAGATCAATTACTCCCAGGTATCAAAATTTATTTCTTGGACATTTTTATACTTGTGGAAATTTTGGACACAAGGAAATCAGTTGTAGAATCAATGAAAAGCATAACTATGGAAGCTACATGAATGGTGAAAATAGTAGATACAAAAATGTTTGTAGACCTGTCAACAAAAAATATAATTCATTTGACCCGTTAATGGATCAAAATATTGTATGTTACAAGTGCAATAATCTTAGTCACAAAGCACGAGATTGTAGAGAGATGAAGGAAGATAATCGTATGCCAAATGTCTGTATACCAACTACAACATGGAAAAGGAAAGAAATTCCACAAAATGAAAACTGTCAAATAACATTGGCCACTAAAGAATGTAAAGAAGAAGATGAATGGTTCATAGACAGTGAGTGCTCATCTCATATGACCAGATATCAAAGAAAATTTGTTAGCTTGAAGAAAAAGGGTGGAAATGTTGCATTTGGAGATGAATCATCTACCAAAATACCTGGAAACGGAACTGTAAATATAGGAAAAGTCCTATTGGTTGAATATATGAAGCATAATATCCTCAGTGTCAGCAAAATATGTGATCAAGGATACACTCTTACGTTTGAATCCCGAAAATGTAAAATCAAAGAAAATAACTCAGGAAGATTGGTTGCAACTGCAACAAGAATACAGAACAACATATACATCCTAGACATGATTAAGAGAGAGAATAAAAAAGCCACACAAAAGGATTCCAAGGAGGAAAAAATCCTAAAGACCAAAAATAAGGATGAAGTATTATTGAGTGCCACATGTTCAGGGGGAGCAGCCCCAAAGAAGAGAGTTACCTTTTGTCATTAAACTTAGGGGGGAGCAGCCCTGCCCTTCTCCATTGATGTAAAAGGGGGAGAAAAATTGGGATCATGATGATAAGGGGAGCATGAGTGTTGTCATCAATGACAAAGAGGGAGATTGTTGGAAGATTGGTTGTTGTCAATCATGTCAACCCTAGTCATTGGTTTTGGACCGCAAGATTGATTAAAGTATTTGGACATGAAGGACAATGTACATGCAGAAACAAAAGCCATGGATGGATAGTATACATCATGTTGTTTCCGGTGGTAGGTGGCACATCACGTGGATCCTCATGGTTGAGGAGAAATGAATTTTTGAAGATGACAAAGTGAATTGAAGAAGGAAGTACATGTAGGCCCTGATGATAATTAAAGAAAAGAATTACAAAATAATAAAGTGTTAGGTCGACCCTAATGTTAAAAGGAAGTGACATAAATGGTATAAATAAATATCATTATACATTCATTTGATACACAATTCGAATTTCAGAGGAAAACAAAAGTAAAGAATGTCGGATTTCAAGGGAGGATGAAGTCTTTTGGTGATGTGTTTTAAGGTATGTTATTTACAAGTCGTCTTACCCTTTTCGCTATAACTTTTTTTTTATAGAACGATTCATATGGTTAAATTGCTATGGTATTGAGAAGACATATCAAGGTACCTATGGTAAAATTTTAAGCTCTTGATTCACTATAATTATGGAGATACACTCTGTGGAAGATAGGGTTTTTGACCACTCCTGAAGCTAGTCATAAACAGGTGTTCCAGGTAAAAAAATCATAACTTCTTCATAGAGAGTCCAAATGAAGTGGGATCAATTTCATTGGAAATAGTATGGACTTTATTTTATTTTTTGCGAGTTTCAGAATCTGATGTTAAATATTGAGTGTGGGGCATTCTGTACAAGTTTGCTCTCTTGAATAAATCATAATTGAACAAGGTCTACCATTCTCTCTATAACTTATTTTTGGGGAGGACTCAAGGAGTGAAACTTGGAGAAGTTTCATAGAATACATTGAGTAATATTATCTATAGGATCAGAATATTCCAATAATTGAAGAATTGCAGAAATTGAAGAAGTCTCAGGAATCATTATCATGTTCTATGGGATGGTTGGTTGATGGTGATGATTTAATGTAAAGTTTTATTATCTCTAATATATTCTTGGGTGGAAGGAAGGGGCAAGGATGGAGAGTTCAAACCTCTCTTGATATTGGAGGATTGTATCTTCCTCTTGGAGGTTTATCCATCCCTTTACATTTGGAAGCTGTAGATACTGTTGGAAGTCATTACTTCCCTTGAACAATAATTATTGATTATTTCTCATATATTGTGCATGGTGTATTGGTGTAACGCTTATACTATTGTTCATTACTCATTGGATATAATTGAATGGTTTAAGTGTAAGTTGAAAAAGTCTTTAAGTTGTACTTGACACTGATTCACCCCCCTTTGAGTATCAACAAATTATTGGGAGAAATGTTCCATAGAGGAGTCAGGAATATATGGGGTCGAGCCCACTTGGGATATTTTTGTGGATGTGGTCAAGGAACAATATTACCCTGTTGAAAACTATGAAGACCAGTACATGATATGGAACACGTTGCATCAAAAGAGGGTCCAAGCAGTGGCGGAGTTCACCAATACCTTTCATACCTTGCACACCAAGTTGGGTATCAAAGACTCTGAGCGACATTTGGTTCTGAAATACCATAGGGATCTACATAGATACATCCAAACTGAAATGAATTTTTTCGACATCTCATCACTCAGTGTTTCTTATAGATATGTTTATAAAATAAAGAAGAAATTTAAGCACCAGAACAAGCAGGACTTTAGGTCTGAAAATCCACAACAACCAAAGTATGGTAAAGACGTCCCTAACAACCAGCCTTCAAAAAATTAGTCCAAACCACAGGAAAAAAAAGGTAATGGAAGGACGAAGAAGGACACTGGAAAACAGTGAAATTTCCACAAAATCCCCTGACACCACACCGATGAATGTCACTCAAAATAGTAATTCATGGACGATATCAAAGAGAAAGAGATGAACCTAGATTCAAAATTTGATTCAGAAAATACTAGGAGAAGATAGTTCATCGACGCAGACCCCACTGCTAATTTTGTGACTGCAAAAATTCAACTAGAAGAACCAACGGATCATGAGAAAGGGAAGCGCATTTTTCATTCATAGATGTGGGTGAAGGGGACCCCACTTCATTTTATTCTTGATAGTGGAAGCCATAAGAACCTCGTCTTAGCAGAGGTCTTCAAATAGTTGGGATTTTCAACAAAACCAAACCATCAGCCATACAACATCAGGTGGCTTCGCCAGGGACGCGATCTTCATGTTATCCAGCAGTGTCGATTGTCATACAAGATCCATCCCCTAAAGGATGAGGTATTATGTGATGTTACTCCACTAGATATCTATGATTTTCTTTTGGGAAAGCCATATATGTAGAAGCGCCATGTTATTTATGAGTCTTGACCTCGTAGTGTCATTGTTACTCTAGGGGGTCATCTCTATAGGATACCAGAGTTAGTTCCAACTATTGTCCCACATAAACAATGTCGCAAGGTAGTATCTAATACTACACAATTCAGCTTCTTCACAATATGTTCAAAAGGTGAACAAAAGAACATCGCAACCATTGCAGACTCAGTCAAAGCACCTTCAGTTCAGCAGAAGCAGGTCGACAAGATTGAAGCCAAGCATAAGCATTCCTTATGCACAAAGTCATCTCATGTATCTAGACTAGTTAGAAAGGTCCAACCCTTCCAGCCATAGGTTTATGATATCCTTCAATAAGCTAAGCAACGCAATTTCTCCAGCAAGGCAAGCAGATCATCATGGTTTAAATTCAACAAGCGCTTTCCCCTCTGCCCTAGGAACTCAAAAAAATGGAAAACATTTCTTCCTAAGGAGTGATTATTGATCTATATTCATATTGGTGGTCACCCACATATTCTGACTGGCTCAAAACAGTTATCTAGAAACTTACTATTTTTAGCAGTTTCTTGGTTCCTAAACTTTTGGGGCCATTTTGATGGCCTAAATGAAGTTTTTTTTGGATATATCACCTCAATGGTAGCATAAGGCTTTGATAGAGCCACCAAAATTAATCTCCTCGATGATACCTTTCCAATGAGCTACCATGCGTCCAAAACGGATATCGTGTGCCAAAGTTACGCCCCCAAGAATTTGATACACCAAACTACCCAAAATGGGGTCCACAAAAATGTTAGATTTTCATCTTTCGAGGTTAGGGTTTTGGATTTTGTTTATGTTAAAAAGGCCTTGGAGCCTCATTGTAATAATCATCTTCTTGTGAATGCGAGTATCTGTCACATCTCTTCTTAGAGATAAGATGCCACCATTCTAGCGAGTCTTTCACTCTGTATTTCTACAGTTTTTTAATATTTTGCTCATTAATATAAATTGCGTATTAATTTATATCTATACCTCTTGTTATATTTCCGATATATCTCTATTATATTATTTTCTTTCTTTCAATATATCTGTATATTTATTTGTTTCATCTCCACTCTCATCTCATACCAAAAATAATCTGGATCAGTGGTCTCAGAGCAAGTTGCTCTTGATCATTTTTCAGTGCATGTCCCCAAAGAGGTATGAGTATAGAAATTTGGGTCTCAAGATTGTCTATATTGAGGACAATCTCTCTCTCACACACCCAAGAAACCCTCCATGGCATAAGAAAATAAAAACGATAGAGTAGAAGATTCTATTAATCTGTTGATTGAGCAAGCTCTCTCGCGACAGAGGGACGAAATGATGGATAATTTTTCCCACATCCTTCAACATCTGTCAATAGCAACAGGTGCATATTCATCAAGAGACCACTTTGGAAGCACCTCTCATTTCAAGGTACGGGTTCATTTTGATATTCCCATATTTGAAGGTCAGATAGATGTGGATGCTCTAGAAAAATGGTTAAATATTGTAGAAGGTTATTTCTATGTTCACAATTTTTTTGACAGGGAAACAATCACCTTTGCACTCCTTAAGGCTCTCCCCCATGTAAAAAATTAGTGGGAAACTTACTGGGAGAAAATTTCCACAGAGGAGTCTGGAATATATGGGGTCGAGCCCGCTTGGAATTTTTTTGTGGATGCGGTCAAGGAACAATATTACCCTTTTGGAAACTATGAAGACTAGTACATGAGATGGACCATGTTGTATCAATACAGGGGCCAAGGAGTGTCATAGTTCACCAATACCTTTCATACATTGTGCACCAAGATGGGTATCAAAGACCTTGAGAGACATTTGGTTCTGAAATACCATGGGGCTCTCTACATATACATCCAAACTGAAATGGATTTTCTGGACATCTCATGACTCAGTGTTGCTTATCGATATGTTGTTAAAATCAAGCATAAATTTAAGCACTAGAACAAGAGGGAGTTCGGGTCTACAAATCCGAAACAACCAAAGTATGTTAAAGACGACCCTAACAACCAACCTTCAAAAACCTAGTCTAAGCCACAGGAAAAGAAGGGTAAAGGAAAGATGAAGGAAAATGGAAAATGGTGTGATTTCCCCAAAATCCCTTGGCACAACACCGATGAATGTCGCTCAAAACATTCATTGATGGCTAAGATAAAAGAGAAAGAGACAAAACCAAATTTAGAATCTGATTCATAAAATATTGGGGGAAGACAGATCATCGACACAAACCCCACTGATACTATTGTGATTGCAACAATTCAACCAGAAAAACCAACAGATCCTAAGGAAGGGGAGTGTTGTTTTCATTCACATATGTGGGTGAAGGGGACCCTGCTGCATTTTATTCTTGATATCGGAAGCCAGAAGAAACTCATCTGAGAAGAGGTCGTCAAATAGTTTTGATTGTCTACAACACCACACCTACATCCATACAACATCGGGTGGCTTAGCCAAGGATGCAATCTTCATGTCAACCAACAGTGTTGATTGTCATATGACATCCATCCCTTCAAGGATGAGGTATTATGTGATGTTTCCACATAGGATGTATGTGATGTTATTTTGGGCCAACCATATATGTGGAAGCGCCATGTTATTTATGAGTCTCGACCCTGTAGTGTCATTGTTACTCTGGGGGGTCATTTATATAGGATACTAGAGGTATTTCCAACTATTGTCCCACCTCAACATTGTCGTAAGGTAGTATCTCATAATACAAAATTCAGATTCTTCACAATCTGTTCAAAAGGTAAACTAAAGAACACTGCAACCATTGCAGACTCAGTCCAAGAACCTTATGTTCATCATAAGGACATCGGCAAGATTGAATCCAAGCACAAGGATTACTTATGCACATATTCATATCATGTAGCCAGAATGGTTAAAAAGTTCCAACCCTTCCAGCCACAGGTTCATGACATCCTTCAACAAGCTAAGTAGTGCAACTTCAACAACAAGGAAAGCAAATCATCAAGGTTTAGATTCAACAAGTGTTTTCCCCTCTCCCTGGGGAAATTAATGCAATGGATACCATTTCTTCCTAAGGAGGGAGTATTGATCTAGATGGATATCAGTGGCCACCCACCTATTCCAACTAGCTCAAAATAGTTTTTTGGCAACTTACTATTTTTAACAGTTTTTTGGTTCCTAAACTTCTGGGGCCATTTTGAGGGCCTAAATGACATTGTTTTTGGTATTTATCACCTGAATGATAACCATTGTCTCTGATTGATCCTCCAAAATGAATTTCATTGACGATACCTTTCCAACGAGCTATCATGCACCCCAAACGAAGATCGCATGCCAAAGTTACGCCCCTGAGAAGTTGGTACACCAAAATACCCAAAATGGGGTCAGCAAAACTGTTGGCTTTTCATCTTCCAGGGTTAGAGTTTTGGATTTTATTTATGTTAAAAATGCCTTGGAGCCTCATTGTAATGATCATATTTTTGCGAATGTGAGTATCCGTCACATCTCATCTCATAAATAAGCTTTCACCATTCTAGCAAGTCTTTCACTCTGTATTTCTATATTTTTTTACATTTTTCTCATTAATAGAATTGTGTATTACTGTAAATCTATGCCTCTTTTTATATTTATGATATATCTCTATTATATTATTGTCTCTCTTTCAATATCTTTGTATATTTCTATTTTATATCTTCGCTCTCATTTCGTGCTGAAAATAAACTGGATCGGTATCTTCATGGATCATTTTTTCTTGGACTACTTCATGAGGTGCAGATTCACCTTTAGTGACGATGCTAAACTTTGGACATGGACTTGAGAAAATCCTTGTAGAAACAAATCCTCCCTTGCTCAACAAATTATTGAGATTTTTTAAGTTCTTCTAGATTTTCAAGAGGTTCTCCTCATGAATGGATTAGTATGGGCTTTTTTTTACAAAAACAAAGACTTCTCTATCTGAAATAAATCAACAATAAACACACCACACTAAAAAATATTAAAGAAAAATATAATCATGTACATGAATTACTTCATGCTACTAAGACCTTGCTATCACCAAGTTGTTTATTGACATGTGTTAGCTTTTATTTCCATGAAATAAAAATAAAACTTGCATAAAAGGAAACACACTTACAATTCCAACATAAAGAGGCCTCAGAGATACCCACTAAAGTGGATGTGCATGTTGTTACCTCTCATCTTACCATTTCTCCTCCTCCAAGACGTAAATATTGGCGAAACAAACAAAATGAAAACAAAAATTTGATAACAAAAAATGAGAATCAAGAAAACAACATAAATATTGCAATTTCAAGATTAATTCCTTTAGTACCTCCCCGGAAATGGATACAAAATGTCGGGATGATCTATTGTTCTATATTCCTCAAAATTTATTATTAATCTGGGTAAGTAAACTTATGAGACTCAAACACAATATGTGCAGAACTAGTCTTGAAATTGCTTATGAACTACTACTAAAAATCAAGCAACAAAATGTAAACCTCACAATCATAAATCAATTGATATGTTCTCAATCATTTATATTTGACCGTCAAATGGTAGGGACTCATATTGCAAGAAGGCACTATGTATGCTTTCTTACAAATGCACTATGTCTTTGTAAACTAGGCTCTGAAATCAAAAAGGAATATTTATAAATGTCTGTAAAAGGCTAGTTGGAGATAAACTCAAAATACTAAAATGAAATGTGCAAGCAAGAAAACCTACAGACTTTGTTTAATATTTAGTATAGCATGTGATAACTATTGGTATAGTACAGTGATGTAAAATCATTCAATTGTTTGACTTTCTTTACATCATCGCCATAAACAATTACTCACCATAAATAAAGCAACATTGTCTATCATATAAAATTATGTATCTACGAGAAATTACAACAAATGTAATCTTTCAGGAAATAGAAACAAATATGAAAGCAATTAAGAGGAATTACTTCCACTACACACTACTCAAATATGAAGACAAAACATACAAGGGGGAATCCTTGATATGTTTTCGATTAAACTCAAAACTTAAAAGAACTTCAACACATGAAAATGATTGAAAACTTTCTTATATTAATTGCAAGGAAACTATCAACAATTACAATTTGTATTCAGGTTCATAATCGTGCTCTCACGAATATTTATTCCCCCTTGTATTGTTCTTTAAAGATTATTTATACATAATATTAAATAATCAATTCACCAATCCTAGAACTATTCAATCTGATCAAAGATGGGTTTTACAAATTAAGAAAGTTGAAAATAGGTCGCTATAAGAAAATATGGGAATTTATGTTCTGAAGAACTTCTCTTGCATCCCACATCATACATTTTTTTGGAAACTTATCAAACGTGTCCCCTAAATGGCCCTATTCCACACAAAACCCATGTTGTGGAATTCTTTGATTCATCCTCATATCTCCATAAATCACCTTTAAATATCACTGCTCAATACACTGGTTTTTTTTCAAAATGCATTACAAGAAATATATCTTATATCTGCATTATAGTGTTGGACATGGTTGTTCCTCTATATTCTAGATTGGTTCCTTGATATTCTAACAATTTGATCCTTTCTCCTTGCTATTAGAATCAAATCCCCAATTCTATCAGTGAACTGTGTGTTTCCTCTAATAAGAGACTGTAAATTTCCTGTAATAACATACTGTGGATTTCCTATAATAACAAACTACAAATTTCCTGCGGATTTCCTATAATAGTTGTCTACCGAATTTTCACCATCATTCAGCGTCAGGTGTTGAGCATCATGGAAAGGGTAAAATAGGTATTTCACCATCTCCAAAGATTGGTGAATTACCTCCAAGTGAAAATATTTACTTAGAACGAGCGAAACTATATCAACCTACAATTACTGTAATGTTTGAAGAAACAAAGTTATTTCCTATAATTTATGAATTATAGGTAATTTTCCAAAGAAATATCCCTAAACATTATTTACAAAAGAAAAACAGGAATTAATCTCAAAATAACAACTTATTACCTTATCCACACTTGTTATGCCGTCAAATGATTGAAAGTAGAAAAAAATGGAAGTTTTAAGGTGAAAATAGGGATGAAAGGGCTAGAAAAGAAGTCAAAATTAACACCCAACAAGCCTTACACTCTTTAAATTTATCAAATACCTCATATTTCTTCTTGAGAAAAAAAATGCATGTGTTCCTTGAGAAATCATCTATGAATGAAACATAATACACAAATTTACCTAGTGATAGAACAGGCACAGGTCCAAACACATCATTGTGTATCAACTCTAATATCCCATTTTCTCTTGTAGCACCAGATGGGAATATTACTCGATTATGTTTACCATATATGAAATGTTCACAAAAATAAAAATTGAGGGTGCAATTAGACATACCTTCAACCATACCTTTATTGTGTAGTGTTTGAAGCCACTTTTCTCCAATATGTAATAGTGTTTGATGACATAGAATGATATTCTTTATAGGGACAATATGGATCTTGTATTCTTTATTTCTCTACTTAGGGACAACAAAAATTTTACACCCACCATTATAAGTGCTTCCCAACAACTTGTACAAATTTCCACATCAAACTCCCCTCATCAACACCATTTCTCATCTAACCATCATGCACGTTCCCTTTCCCAATAAAGTATCCACACCTACATCATCCAACTTAATTACAAATATTAGGCTCCTGGATAGATCTGGGATGTGAAAAACTCCAGGGAGAGTTCTAATCCTTCCATATTTCATAAACAACTTAACCATTCCATGTCCCATGATTTTCGTCATCAAGTCATCTCCTAGGAAGACATCACCACCATCATACTTTTCATATTCACTTAACCACTCCCTGTGAAGATTCATATGAAATGATGCATATGTGTCGATCAACCATACATCATGATATGAATATGTACCTATTTATACCCTTTATATCCTCTTTTCTTTGATAAACAAGCCTCGAGGCCCTTTCTAAGACAAGTTTCCCCGATTTTGCAAGCTAATCGGATTCATCCTCCCGAGTAAGCTCAATTTGGGTTGAAAGATTTTCCCCATGAAAACTTTTCTACCTACAAGATTTGTGGGAAAATATTTTTGGATGGGATCCTTGTTAAAACAAACCTTATATTGTTTCTCTCATGTCCCTTGACCTTCGAACCAATCGTAATTATTCTTGCGGGAAAATTTAATTCATGACAAAGTCTTCTTCCCATGGAACCTTTTTCCATAAAACTAACTATTGCAAACCTTGTGGGACAATCCTCATGTGCAAGATTAATTAGGGTATCGTAGCATGTTTTGTATTGGTGAAACTCTCCACCTGTAAGACTCTTCCCATGAATATTTCCCCCACTAAATCTATTCTCTCAAGTATTGCAGGAGAATATTTGCATGCAAGACCAAATCTCTTATCTATACGTAACTTGTACCTTTTTAAATCCTCACCTGTGAAGCCTGAGCCCGCAACACAACATAGAATATACATTTCATTCCTACAAGATATTGAAGTAATGTGTATTAATGGTTGACGAAAGCATAAAAAAATTCATAATTAAGATTTGATTGATTGAAACACCAAGTTTATTAGACAAAGTTTTGATTTAAGATATGTAGAAAGCCAAATTGTTGGATTATTTTGAATTGGTTGGATTTGAAAATGCTCTAGTGAATTGTATAACTCTACGTGAAAATATCACTCCTCTGTGAATTATACAGGCATACAAGGTGCAAGATGTCCGAAGATTGAGTTGATGCAAGAGGTATATAATTCCTAATGCTCCAACTTAGTTGAAGAATCCAGAAGACATTCTCTTAATGGAGACTAGATCTCAGAATCAACTCCAGAAGTGTCTTTTGTGGCAGGAAATATACAAAATATTTCACACTGGATATTTTCCAGTAGAGGATGAATACAAGAAGAGAGGACTATGTGTCGTAGCTTCTCAACCAACAATCATCCCATACAAGAATGAAGTATGATCGGTATGCACACACCTAAACCCATAAGAAGAGGTGATCATAAATCAGGCATGAAACCAAAGCATAGAAGTAGGAAATATTTTTAATTGGGCATAGACCCTAAAAAATATTATCTTCCACAACACTCATGAAGCCCGCACAAACAAAAATATAGGTTTTTATATGTGAGATTATTTAATTGATGAAATTCACTATTTTGTTTCATTTCCTGGAATAAATTAGAATTGGAGTCCTTACCTCCTAATTATACATTTCTATTGTTCAAAGATTTAGGACTATAATTATATGAAATATGTGATGATTTCATGGCATCATTGTTTCAAATTATTTTTTTCAAACCCCTTTAGAGACTATCTTCTGAAGTTGTTGAAACCCTAAGAGACTTAAGTGGCTGGTATATGGAGAATCATTTCACCTATATTAGGGTTTTCTGGTTCTCTTCTCCACCACATTTGATACCTAATTATGTTTTGAAAAGACTCCTAGGAAGATAAATAACATACCATGTGGTTGAGGCAAGTATTTTTGAATCCTTTTCGGTGAGTAACAAAATAATATGGAATAGATTTTATATCAAGGTAGGAGGATTCAACTTAACGAACATCCCATGTGCCAGAAAAGAAGCAGAGGTTTTGAAATGATTAATTCTATGCACATGGGAATCCAAAAGCCACGACCATAGCAGAATAATATCATATCATTTGAGAAACCTGAGTATGATACCTACATTCTAACATGACCCGAATGAAGAAGACATTACCTTCTAAGGGATAAGGTATTCTTAAGAAGTAATATCTTTCATTCGAAATTTTCAACAACCGGCAATACTTTAGGAATATCAAGATCAAAAGAGAAAATTATTCTGAGAACAAAGGCAGAAATTGATACGTAGTGCACAAGAATAGGAGGATGCCAATAGAAATACCCAACAATAAAAGGATGAGGAAAGAATAAAGAAATCCATAGAACTGAATGAGAAATTAAGAAATAAATACATGGAGGACGAAGAAGGATCAATACAGATGGAAGAAGAATAAAGACATAAGGATGAAGAACAAAAGAAAGAAAAGGAGGAAGCTAGAAAACTTGAGGAATAACAAAAGAGAAAAGTAGAGGAAGCAATAAACAATCAAGTTGAGGAAGAAAGAAAATCAAAAGAAGTTTCCTCAAAATCTGCATAACATAACAAGGAACAAGAAAAACCCATAGAAGTAGTAGAAATAAAAAGGAAAAATAAGGAATAGGAAGAAAGAAAAGAGGAGGATGAAGAGAGAAAAAAGAAGGAAGTGGAAGAGAGGAAAAATGAGGAAGAGAGAAAAAAGAAGGAATATGAAGAGAATAACAAGAAATAAGGACACAAGAAGAATAAAGAATCAAGGAAGTAGCATAGATAGAGATGAAGAAGAAGATGGAAGAATACGAAAGCAAGGGAACCATACCTAACCCCATGAAGAAACTCTCATACCTTGGTACTCCCATTGATCCAAGTACTCCTTTGAATAAAATACCACCTAGATTCTCCTATGCTTCCTTGTAGTCAATAGATTTTGACAATTTTATGTCACATCTAGGATAATTATACTACATCTTGTATAATAAAGGAATATCTAAAAGACCTGCTAAAATTTAAAGAACAAAAGGGTCCACCAATGTTCAAGAAACACCCCACATGTATGCTATATGTAAATTAGGGAAAGATAACCCTAAAAAAGAAGCAAATGACATGACATATATTCTCCATGTATTTTCAGGTGCTAAATGGATTGTTTTTATTGATTTGAACGTTGCACTTGACAATTATGAAGAAAACATTACAAGCATATTGAGGTGGGAACATCAGTTGAAGCAACATGAGAATGAATTTGAGAGGTGGTCTAATACACAAGATTTGATACATATGATTGAGGTGGAAACATATAAGAAACAATTTTTAAACAGATAGAGGCACTGGGAAAAAAAAGCACCAAGAGCATATCCATCTCGTTGAACAGAATAGAGAAACAATTGTTGAAAATGAAGAAAGGGTGGAGGAGATAGAAGCCTAATTGAAAGGCAGTGATAATGTTGTGAATATCTGGAAGGTGCTAATAGAAAAATACGTCATGGTTAATGAGGAATTTATGGAAACTCATGGTAACCTCTTCACTGAGTTAAAAAGTATACAAGACTCTCATGACAACCTAAGAAGACTCTTAGACTTGGTGAAGGACATGAATCACAACATACAATCTGCTCAAGAATATTTTGATGCAATATTAGACTGGAAAACGAAGTATGAATATTCCCCTACACAGTTTTCCATGTATAGAAAAATCAAAATAGAAAATACATAGTTGATGCTAGATATTTGGAAAGAGTCCTATGAGGATGTTGAAGAATTGGTTAAAATTTCCAATAAAGCATGTTTCGAATTGTGGAATTCAATAGACAATATCCTAGCAAATATTGATGTGAATGACATGGATGAGATAAACTAGGAACTCCCCCAAAAAATGAGAATATCATAGGTGGAAAAATATAGATATCAAAGAAAAAAATTAATAGAGATGATGAATGAAATAAACCCATGAGCTTTGGATAACTATATCATTAAACTAGTGTAGATGGAAACCCTAATAGATAACTACACCAAAGGAATTCAAATGGACCTTAAGCAAGAAGTGACATGGACAAAATCAAAGACATATCCAAAAAAATTGACTTGTGGACTTCCTATAGAGAGGGATTACCTCGAAAAGGGTCTTCCTAAATTTTGGCTACATTTTTTATGAGTATTTAAGACTATATATAAGAGAGGAGTGTAAGAAATGATAGGATGTAACTATCATTTTGAAAGTTACAGAATGTAAAAGGATTCTCTCATTCTATAAAAGAGAGATACATAGAAGAGATAAGGACTTTTTTCCATTGTATGATTGAATGATACTATTATTTTTGAGAAAATAAAGATTATAAGGAATTTTTGGATTAATGGAAGTTTGCAAGTGTGTATGGGACTATTCCTCGTATGCTTTTGTTATATAATTTTCTTGGATGTTTATCATATGAACTATTTCTATT
>SNQJ01S0067562.1:39691-50275 GCA_010110895.2 Picea sitchensis | reverse complement strand
GACAATGCAGAGAGTGAACAAGAAGAAGAGAATCTTGAAAAGTTGAAGCATGTTGAAACTGAAAATAACAATCTTAGAAACACAAACATAATACTAAAAGGTGAATTGAGTAGTTGTGAAGAAGAGAATTACAAGCTTGAAAATACCATTAATAGCTTGAAGGAACAATTTGAAGATTATGAGAAATTGAAAGAAGAATTGGATCACACAAAAGGGGAGCTACTATTGACAACAAAAAAGTTGAAGAAGTTCGAAAAAAGAACTGAAAAATTAGTGTTAGTAGCAATTGTGGTATCGGGATTTCGAAGGGTAAGAGAGCCGAGACCTTTTGAGTCTTGAAATACCGATGGGATCCTAGCCATTGACCTTGGCAGGACACGCGTCAGACATCCGAAGGAGAGTCGGGATTTCAGTTCATTGGAGGATCGGAGTTTTTGGAGGCAGGGAACTCTTACATGAGTAAATCGCGATGCACAAATGCCCGACTGAATCAGATTCGTCCGTCAGCTGAGGCACGTGGTGAGAGATCGTACAGAGGCGGGGATCGGGGAACTGAAGGTCCCATGCACACGACAACGGGAATTGCGATATCCCAATACCCGATTTCCCGACGGAGCTCCAGATCATAGTGGAGGACAGGTGTCAGAAGGACAATCCTTGTAGGGAGACAGCGCCAAGTGGCATCGACATATCGCAATCTCGGAGGTTCGTGGGTTAGAGCTGCAAATATTTGCATGCAGAATTGCGAGATCATGAGAAGCGATATCTTGGCAATCGTCGGATTAGCGTGTGGCACCGCAAGAGCAAGTGGATTACAGGTTGTACGTTGTCTCTAGTCCTGAGGATGCGTGATCGTGTCTTCGTGAACACCGAAACTTCGATGGAGGGTTTAAGCTACGGTCACACAGAGACTGGTCACATGGATCTTGTTCTAGCCGATAGAGGTTAGCTCCTAGGAGGAGGAGCTCATCGCACATCGGGATATCGGAGATCCCGGAGGCAAGGAGTTCGTGCATCTTGAACTCGTGAACCCCGAAACCTTGAAACCTCACCACATACCTCCATCGCCTATCCCTGGATGCCATGTCCCATTCCCGTAGCATGCCAAATCACCCCTGCCTGATCACCGTCCGCTCACCACTCCATGTCAATTCCTCCACTCACCATGACGGCCTACACGTCCACTCACTATTCCTACCATGATTTCTCCAAACAAGATCCAAATAGCATAATATGAAAGTTTCTATGTCCTGTAGGTACAGAGTCGGCCGAGGCCTTCCCTGATCCCAATGAATCAGTTATTGCAGTAGTTGAGGGTGGTTGGACATCGTTTCGACCATAAATGGAAAGTCCAGAAATGACTGTAAGCTGGTCATTTCATTCATAGGTCCTTTGGAATGAGATTGCGTCTGATTGAAGTCCACAAACATCCGGAGACTGCAGGAGCAGTGAACACGCAGGCGTAATGCCATCAATGCAGTATCTCGAATTGGCTTCTAGGGGTTTTGCTCTAAGTATTTAGAGGAAATTTTCTCACATTTTGTATCTATCGATGGTTGAGTTGAGCTCCCAGTTGTAAAGTTTTAATGAAGCATTGTTGTTCTGGTTATGTATGAGCTTTGGAGACTTCTTTCCTGATGAATGCCAGTTTCTTTCATGTCTTTGTTTACACTGTGTTAGAGCAGCTTGGAATTGGAGGATCCAGTCGAGCTGTAGCTATTATAGGATGATGTTGTAATGGATCACTGTAATAGTTACAGAGCCTCTAATCGGTTTCTGTGATTTCTTTAACGCTGAATGACATGGAATTGGAGGATCCAGTCAAGTCCCCCTTCAGTTTCTTGAAGCCCTGAACCAGGAGGATCCTTCTTTTAGAGTTTTTCCCCTACAAACCGCTGCAAGCCTGATGCCCAGAGTTGTTTGTTCACTTTCTCTTAAGTCTTCCACCTGTTCATCCTTAAATCAACCCACTGGATGAAGTTGGGATTCCAGACCTCCTTCGTTCTTTATGTACCAGACTCAGTCCCTGAGTTAGAGTGATACCTCCTAGGGCCATTATCTCCATTTGATCACCCTTTATAACAAATTGTGACATTAAACTGATGGGTGTCGGGCTCTGCTCCTGTAAGCAATCCAGGAGTGACTTCCAACGCTAACATTTCTGGCACCGTTGTCAGGGACGAAATTGAAGATTTTACCTGGGTAGAACAACATTGAGCCTCTGAATCCGAAGGTGCATCGAATTATCGGAGCCTTTCAAATTGCTAAGCTTCACCTGGCGACTCCATTGTAACGACTCCACTGGGAAGAACCTGCTTTGTTAATTGTGGCTTTCAAAGGCAGGCATACGCGGTCTCATCCACAACTGCCTCTAGCTACGCCTGAAGCATATCCAGAGGCAGTTCTCAGAAAGGGAAAGTCCTCTGAAAAAGAAGCATCCATCACCGAACCAGGTAATCCACCATATCTTTCTGTTGGAGCTCCTTTTTCTCCTCCTCAGTTATTTGAGAGGCTTGTCTCTGCAGTTTCTCGTTTCTTAAATTTTGGGAGTGTTCCTGTTGAGTTTTCCTCTCCTGTTCTGGGACCGGAGGGACAATACTTTGTCACTCCCCTCTCCCCTGAATATATACCTTTATGTATACCCAGGGCCGCATAATATTTCCCCACTCCTGCACAAGGAGGATCATCTTATGACTTGAGCTCGATAGCCTATTCCTTGAATCACCTCTTGTTTCCCACCCCACTCCGAGATTTATTCCCGCTAGCCCCTTCGAAAACTCCTTCTCCTCCAAATTCTCCTCGACCCATTATCCCTATGGCTGGTGCTAATCCCCCTCTGAATAGAATGGATGCCATAGTTGCTGCCAGATATTCTCCCTTAGTTCTTCCCCATCCTATGAATCCTCTCCCTGCTGGGGATTACTTGAAATACATGCCTAAGTTCATTGGGGAAGGAGACAAAACTATTGAAGAGCACCTGGCTTCTTTCTATAGTTATGCAGACAACCTCAATATTGAAAATGAATATGTTTGGATGAGATTTTTTGTCCAGAGCCTCGATGGTGAAGTGAGGAAGTGGTTTAGAGGATTGGCCCCAGGATCTATTGCTGGGATTGAGGCTCTGGATAGTGCTTTCCTGAGGCAGTGGGGAGATAAGAAGGATTTCATGTATTACATGACTGAGTTTGGGTCTCTGAAGAAGATGGAAGGAGAGTCGGTCTCTAACTCCTCCAAAAGATTCAAAAAAATGTATAATAAGATTCCCGCAGAGATTAATCCCTCAGAAGCCTCTGCCCAAATTTCCTATGCTGGTGCATTTGACCCTGATTTTTTCCTTTTGTTGAGAGAGAGAAGGGCCACCTCCTTGTCTCAAATGAAAGATGCGGCCATAGAAGTGGAATCCAATGTGTTAGCAGCTGACAAATTGAGGAACAAGGCTGACATAGACAGAAGAAAGGGAAGGTCAGAAACCTCAACCTCTGGATCATTGGTGTCCCACCCTCAAGTGGATGAACTGAACAAGATGGTGAAGTCTTTGTCTGCAGAGATGGAGAGGATGAGGATGGAAGGAAGGCAGTCATATAAAGGTCCTCAGATCACTGAAAACAAGGGAGGTTTTAGGAGGCCAAATAATTTTACTTCCCCAAATATGCAGAAAGAGAAGGGAAGAGACAGAGAAGACCAGAAGATTCAGGCCCCTTTTCAAAACAATTTTGTGACCGAGGGGGAAGAAGGGGAATCTGATGAGCTTGATCCTAAAATACACTGCATTGGAGACACTCCTCCTTTTCCCCATCTCACTCAATCAACATACGAAGAGTCTCTCATGGACAGTCAGCTGAATGAACTAAGCAAGGGAGACAAGTCTAGTGGTGGCCGAGGCAGGTACAACCTAAGGTATGATAAAAAGACAACAACGCATGACATTCATGAGAATCCCATTAGAGCAGAGAGACCCGCTAATGAAGTAAAAAATGGTCACAGAGGTAAGAAAGCTCAACCCCCCTCTCCCATTGTCCATAATCATGTTCCTAAAATAAAAGAAATTCCAAAGCCTACATCTTCTTTTAATTTTGATTATGAGATTCAAAAGATCAGAATCCCTGTGCCCCTCACTGAGCTGATTAAACATGACGAATTTTAAAAACGCTTCTCTGAGCTTTTACAGTCTGAAACCTCATCCCTTCCCACAGACTCCATAAACCTCTATGACGAAAAGCCAGCAGTTGTCCTAGGTCCCATGGTAGAAGATAGAAATGATTCATCCCCTCCCTTCTACACATCCCTGAACATACATGATAAAGTGTTGCACAACTGTTTGATGGATTTAGGGGCCTCTCTCAACCTCATGCCTAAAACTGTTATGGAAGATTTGGGACTAGAAGTTACCAGAGCCTATCATGACCTCTATTCCTTTGACTCCAGGAGAGTTTAGTGTCTTGGAGTGATCAAAGACCTGGTTGTGACCTTGTTTCAACTGCACATGAAGAGTGTGGTCATGGATATTGTAGTAGCTGATGTTCCCCCCAAGTTCGGTATGTTGTTATCAAGATATTATATAAAAAGACTAGGGGGAACCTTGCAGATGGACCTCACATATGCTACTATCCCAGTGTTTGGAGGAGAGCATAGAATACTATACAGGGAAGCCCAATTGGCCTATATAATCAGTGACGAAGCCAACCCCACCAACCATCCCATTTTTGCCTTAGACACTGATTTAGGCTCCAGTTTGCTGTAGCTCAGCCATGCCCTAGAGCCGCATCTGAGACTCAGAAAATAGCCCAATGTTTCCCCTGAAGTTCCTCTCTCCATCACCCCAATCTGGAAAATGTTTTTTGATGGAGCCTATTCCCGAGAAGGCGCTGGAGCTGGAGTAGTTTTTGTGTCACCTTCTCAGGAAACCATATCTCTGTCATACAAATTGGAATTTGAAGCTACCAACAATGTGGAAAAGTAAGAGGCTCTTGTTCTGGGACTAAGGGCTGCGAGGGAAATGAGAATTCAGGAAGTAGCAGTGTTCGGTGATGCAGAGTTGGTGGTCCAGCAGGTCAAAAATGCTTATCAGGCTAAGCATCCTCGACTTAGGAGCTACATAAATGAGGTATGGGACCTAGTTGATAGTTTCTTCTCAGCATTTAACATTTCATTCATTCCAAGAGAAGAAAACACAGTGGCAGATTCCTTGGCTGCATCAGTGAGCATTTTCAAGATACCCTTGCCTCCCAAGCTGAGGTGTGGTGTGGAAGTGAAATACAGGCCCTCCATACCTGATAACGTCAAACATTGGAAGGTGTTTGAGGATGACCTTGAGATCAAGAAGTTCTTGGAGACTGTCGAAGAATTCTCAGAGATGCACATCGACCAGGACTCCGTCTCTGAAGAAAATATTGATGGGGGTAAGTTTCTGAACAAGATCGTAGAGCGTGACATTGTACAGTTGCCCAACAATCATATCCCAAGGGGACTGGTTCCTTTGGAATGGATCTTTGATAGAAATGATGTATCATTAAAGGGATAAATCTTGGAGGATGAAACTGGTACTATTCAGTGCAACATTGGGACCGAGGATGAGCCCAAGCTTATCAAATTGTCAAGAAGTCTGACAGAGGAGCAGAGGCCCGAATACATTGAACTCTTAAAGGGATTTGCTGATGTGTTTGCCTGGAACTACGAAGATCTCAAAACCTATGACACCTCTGTCATAGAGCATAGAATTCCATTAAAAGAGGAGACAAAGCCATTTAGGCAGAACCTGAGACAGATCAATCCCATGTTGCTGCCTATCATGGAGAGAGAAGTGAATAAGTTGCTTCAATCTCAGATCATCGTACCGCTAAGATATTCAGAATGGGTGGCCAACCTGGTGCCAGTAAGGAAAAAGAATGGAGAGATCCGTCTCTGTGTATACTTCAGAAATTTGAACAGGAGCTCACGAAATGATAACTACCCCTTACCAAATATGGAACACATACTGCAGAGGGTAACGGGAGCTTCCAGGATGTCCATGATTGATGGTTTCTCTGGCTACAATCAGGTCTCTGTTCTTCCTGAAGACAGGGAGAAGACAACATTCACCACTCCATGGGGCACATTCATGTATGCCAAGATGCCATTTGGACTTATGAATGCAGGGGAGACATTCCAGTGTGCCATGGACATAGATTTTGTTGGGGAAAGGGATAAATTTGTGGTCGGTTATCTGGATGACATCACAGTATTTTCAAAATCTGATGAAGAACATCGTCGCCATCTCAGGAAGGTTTTCTTGAAATGCAGAAAGTTTGGCATTTCATTAAACCCCAAGAAATCCTTGTTCGCCATGCAGGAGGGAAAACTGTTAGGCCACATAGTATCAGCAGAAGGAGTCAGGATTGATCCCGGCAAAGTTGAGGCGATACAAGCCTTATCGATCCCGAGGTCCAAGAAGGAGGTCCAATCTTTCCTGGGTAAGATCAATTTTATGAGGAGGTTTGTACCTAACTTTGCTGAGGAGGTAAAGCTGATAACGACCATGCTAAAGAAGGAGAATGAAGTAAGGTGGACCCCTCAATCATGACATTCCTTTGAACAAATCAAGAAAGTCTTGACTGAAGATCCTGTGCTTATCAGTCCCGACTACTCAAAGGATTTCCTTATTTTCTCCTTTGCCTCACCTGACATAGTGGCTGTTGTTCTATTGCAGACAAATGATAATGGGCTAGAGCAGCCTATTGCTTATTTCAGCCGAGCACTGAGGGATGTCGAAGTCAGGTATGAAACTATGGAGAAGCATGCTTATGCTCTAGTGAAAGCTCTCAAATATTTTAGAACCTACATCCTGTAGTCAAAGATCATCGCCTATGTCCCCTCGGCTGTTGTTAAAGACATTCTAATTTAGCCTGACATAAACGGTAGGAGGAGTAAATGGATAGCCCAAATCCTGGAATTCGACCTGGAAATAAGGCCCACCAAATTGATCAAAGGGAAAGGTTTAGCCAAGCTGTTGGCTGAAGAAAACTGCCAAGAGTTGGGAATAAGTTTCATCAACGAATGCTTAGGTATTCAACAGGATCGACTGGCTGACGTAGACCATCAAAGGGAGCCCCCATTGGATCGATGTTCTTGGTATAAGGATGTCATATACTTTCTGCAGGAGCTGCGGCCTCCAGACGACCTGCAAAGAAGCAAAGCCAGAGCTCTAAAGCTCAAAGCAGTCAGGTACTGCCTAATCGATCGAGTGCTATATTGGAAAGACCCCCTGGGAGTGCTTTTAAAATTCCTAAGTCCACTAGAGGCCGAGATGATCGTGGCTGAATTTCACAGTGGCCTATGTGGAGGGAACCATTTCTAGAGAGCCACAGCCCACAAAATCCTCAAGGATGGGTACTACTGGCCTACCGTGTTCACTGATGTCTGCAAAGGGGTCAGATCCTCCATCAAATGTAAAAAATTTGCAGGAAAGCAGCAGCTTAGGCCACTGTCATTAAATCCGGTGGTGGTTTCAGGGCCTTTTCAGCAGTGGGGCCTAGATTTCATCGGCTAAATTCACCCTCCCTCCAGTGGGAAACACAGGTGGATCCTGATTGCTACAGATTTCTTTACCAAGTGGATTGAATCTATTCCCACCAGAAGTGCTTCTCACAAAGTAATCATTGGATTCTTGGAGGACCTCATCACAAGGTTCGACTGCCGAAATAAGATCGTCACCGATAATGCAGCCGATTTCGAGGCTGAACCACTAGCCAAGTTCTGTGAACAGTTCGGGATTAAATTTGTCCATTCCACCCCATATTATCCATAGGGAAACGGTCTAGCAGAATCCTCCAACAAAATCCTGATAAGGATCATCAAAAGGTTGTTGGAAGACAACAAAAGGGCATGGAATTCAAAGTTGAAATTCACCCCATGGGCTGATCAGGTAACTACAAAGAGATCCATAGGTATCTCCCCTTTCCAGTTAGTCTATGGAGCCGAAGCTGTTTTCCCTTCTCAACTGGCCATTCCCGTAGAGAAATTCTTCCAGGATTATCAAGAAGAGCCAAATGACATGATCAGAAGGATTCACCAGCTAGTAGAGGTCCAGCAGACTAGAGAGCAGACAGTGTACAGGATTCAGAACCATCAGCAGAAGATCAAGCAAATCTTCGATAAGAAGGCCAAGAAGGGGCAGTTCCAGGTAGGAGACCTGGTACTAAAATAGGATGCTCCTAAACAAGATAAGGGAAAACACAACAATTTTGAAGCCCTGTGGATTGGGCCTTTCAGAATATCTGAGGTTTCCTCAAACAACACATATAGGTTGCGAGGTTTGGAAGGTGAAGAAGTTTTCAGCGGCCCATTAAATGGGCATTTCCTGAAAAAATGTTTTGTTTGAGTCTCAGATGACTCTTTGTTTGTAAATACTGTCCTTTGTTTTTAGCCCATTTTCATTTTTATTTTTGCGGCCTAATAAAGACTCCACAGCCCAACAGAAGGGCGACTGGAACTGCAAAAGGAGTTCTTAGAGCATCGCAGGGACGACTCTATCCCCCATGGAGCCTAATGTTAGTAACAATTGTGGTATCAGGATTTCGAAGGGTAAGAGAGACGAGACCTTTTGAGTCTTGAAAGACCGATGGTATCCTAGTCGTTGACCTTGGCAGGACACGCGTCAGACATCAGAAGGAGAGTCGGGATTTCAGTTCATCGGAGGATCGGAGTTTCTGGAGGTAGGGAACTCTTACATGAGTAAATCACGATGCACGATTACTCGACTGAATCAGAGCCGTCCGTCAGCTGAGGCACGTGGCGAGAGATCTTGCAGAGGCGAGGATCAGGGAACTGAAGGTCCCATGCACACGACAATGGGAATCGCGATATCCCGATACCCGATTTCCCGACGGAGCTCCGGATCATAGTGGAGGAAAGGTGTTAGAAGGAAAATCCTTGTAGGGATATAAGGCCAAGTTGCATCGACATATCGCAAGCTCGGAGGTTCATGGGTTAGAGCTGCAAAGATTTGCATGCAGAATTGCGAGATCGCGAGAAGCGATATCTTGGCAATCGCTGGATTAGCGTGTGGGACCGCAAGAGCAAGTGGATTACAGGTGGCAGGCTTTCGCTAGTCTGAAGGATGGGTGATCATGTCTTCGTGAATGCCGAAACTCTGATGGAGGGTTTAAGCTACGGTCACACGGACACTGGTCACATGGATCTTGTTCTAGCCGATAGAGGCTAGCTCCTAGGAGGAGGAGCTCATTACACATCGAGATATCGGAGGTCCCGGAGGCAAGGAGTTCGTGCATCTTGAACTCGCGAACCCTGAAACCCTGAAACCTCACCACATACCTCTATCGCCTATCCCTGACCACCATGTCCCATTCCCGTAGCATGCCAAATCACCCCTACCTGATTACCGTCTGCTCACCACTCCATGTCAAGTCCTCCAGTCACCATGACGACCTCCACGTCCACTCGCTATTCCTACCATGATTTCTCCAAACAAGATCCAAATAGCAGAATATGAAAGTTTCTATGTCCTGTAGGTACAGAGTCGGTCGGGGCCTTCCCCAATCCCAATGAATCAGTTACTGCAGCAGTTGAGGGTGGTTTGACATCGTTTCCACCATAAATGGAAAGTCCAGAAATGACTGTAAGTTGGTCATTTCATTCACAGGTCCTTTGGAACGCGATTGCGTCTGATTGAAGTCCACGAACGTCCAGAGACTGCAGGAGCAGTGAACACACAGGCGTAATGCCATCAATGCAGTATCTCGAATTGGCTTCTAGGGGTTTTTCTCTAAGTATTTAGAGGAAATTTTCTCACATTTTGTATCTATTGATGGTTGAGCTGAGCTCCTGGTTGTAAAGTTTTAATGAAGCATTGTTGTTCTGGTTATGTATGAGATTTGGAGACTTCTTACCTGATGAATGCCAGTTTCTTTCATGTCTTTGTTTACACTGTGTTAGACCAGCTCAGAATTGGAGGATCCAGTCGAGCTGTAGCTATTATAGGATGATGTTGTAATGAATCACTGTAATAGTTACGAAGCCTCTAATCAATTTCTGTGATTTATTTAACGTTGAATGACTTGGAATTAGAGGATCCAATCAAGTCCCCCTTTAGTTTCTTGAAGCCCTGAACCAGGAGGATCCTGCTTTCAGAGTTTTTCCCCTACAAACCGCTGCAAGCCTGATGCCCAGAGTTGTTTGTTCACTTTCTCTTAAGTCTTCCACCTATTCATCCTTAAATCAACCCACTGGCTGAAGTTGGGATTCCAGAACTCCTTCGTTCTTTACGTACCAGAATCAGTCCCTGAGTTAGAGTGATACCTCCTAGAGCCATTATCTCCATTTGATCACCCTTTATAAAAAATCGTGACATTAAACTGATGGGTGTCGGGCTCTGCTCCTGCAAGCAATCCAGGAGTGACTTCCGATGCTAACAATTAGACGAGATCCTTAGTAGTCAAAGATGTCCAAACTAAAAGACAGGACTAGGATACAATGACAGTTTCAAGACAACAAAACAAGAGAAGGAAGTTGAAAATGATGAAACCAACACTTCAGAACAAGTTGAACAACAAGATAGAAAACTAGAATTCAGAAGGAATGAGACATCAA
>SNQJ01S0067562.1:28744-39681 GCA_010110895.2 Picea sitchensis | reverse complement strand
CTTGCGGTCCAAAACCCATGACTAGGGTTGACATCAATGACAACAACCAATCTTCCAATAATCATATTTGAAGTTTTTCTTCTAGACAATAGGCAAAGGAGAGGAGACAAAAGAAATCAAATTCGTACTCTGTGTGTGAGAGACAATCAACACAATGCCACCAAGGAGGCTAGGGGAGACACATTTAGCCAATTGGGTTGTAGAAAAGGAAATGCAGGAACTTCGTGCAAGAATGGAGGTGATGGAGGCAACGCAGACGAGGGCACCTGATGCTGGAGATATCAACAATGTAGAGAGTGATGAATTAGAAGTTGAAGAAGTTGCAGGGGAAAATGTTGTCGAATAATGCTTTCTGAGAGAAGTTGTTAGATTGGGAGCTAGAGCCAAGATAGAGGTACCAATTTACGAAGCCAATTTGGATGCCGAAGAACTACTAGATTGGATAAGATCCATGGAAAAATATTTTGACTATGAATATGTTGATGAGGAGAAAAGGGAGAGACATGTTGTCACTAGGATAAAAGGGCATGCAACACTATGGTGGGATGAACTGCATGCTGAGAGGATAAGAAAAGGCAAACATGAGTTAAATAATTGGGACATAATGGTAGCCAAGCTGAAGGATAAATTCATTCCCAAAGATTATCAGATAAATCTGTTCAGGAAGTTGCAGAACCTGAGACAGAAGGGTGTGACAGTTATGGAGTACACAGAGGAGTTCTACAAGTTGAACATCAGAACTGGACAAAGAGAGAAAGATGAAGAAACAGTTGCAAGGTATATAAATGGCCTGAGGTATGAAATCTAGGATGAGATCAGCATGATGTCAGTGAGGACAATAGAGGATGCTTATCATTTTTCACTGAAGACAAAGGAGAATTTGACCAGAAAACAAAGCCAGCGAGGCAGAGGTAAAAGCCCAATCCCGAACAAAGGCAAGGGAGTTTCCCATGACAAGGCACATAAATCCAAAGACGAGACTGAGAAACCACATATTCAATCAAAAAGAGGAGGAAGTTCTCGAGGAAGACAAGATGGTGGAAGAATTTCTTCTAGAGGAAGAGGAAGAAGCAAAGGAGAAGTAAGGTGCTATACCTATGGAAAGACAAGGCACATGTCTTGGGAATGTCTTGAGAAAAGGAAATAAGGAGGAGGTGAAGCTCACATTTCAGAAGCACAGAGAAGGAATGTTGAAGAAGGAGGAGAAGAGGATGGAACATCCCTAATGTTGAGAAAGGTTCTCTTAAAATCAAAGGAATAAGTTGAAAAACTAGTATAGAGGAACAGTCTATTCAGGACATCTTGCAAGACTAAATATAGAGTATGCAAGGTGATAATTGACAGTGGGAGCACTGATAACTTAGTATCCACAGAGATGGTGGAGAAATTGGAGCTGAAGGCAACTGCACACCCGAATCCATATAAATTCTCCTGGTTGCATAAAGGATACCAGATAATGGTTACTAAACAATGCCTTGTTGAATTTAAGATAGGAGGATATAGAGATGAAATATTGTGTGATGTGATTCCCATGGATGTATGTCATGTTTTGTTGGGAAGACCATGGAAGTTTGACAGAAATTCCATTCATGATGGGAGGAATAATATATACACCTTGGAGAAGAATGGTAGGACACACATGTTGTTGCCAATAGAGGAGAAGAAAGTGAAAGAGGAATCCAGCACAAGCATACTTCTCATGAGTGGGAAGGAACTCCTAAGAGAAGTTAAGAAAGAATAGGAGATGCAGTTTGTTGTGGTGAGGAAACCCAGAGTTGTCCTTACAAGTACTTCGATGGATGATTTGCCTAAAAAAATTCAGGAATTGTTGGATAATTTTGCTGACATAGTGGTGGATGAGCTCCCTAACTCATTTTCACCTATTAGAAGTATCATTCATCATATTTATTTGATACCAGGAGAAAATATTCCAAACAAAGCATCGTATAGATTGAAACCTCAAGAGAATGAGGAGGTAAATAACCAAGTCCAAGAATTGTTAGATAATGGTTTGGTCATAGAGAGATTGAGTCCATGTGAAGTACCAATTGTGTTGAGTACAAAGAAGGATGGAGCATGGAGAATGTGTACAGACTCAAGAGACATTAACAAGATCACCACCAGGTATAGATTTCCTTCACCAAGAATGGATGACTTAATGTATTGTTTAAGTGGAGAAAATTTATTCTCTAAGATAGATTTGAAAAGTAGATATCACCAGATAAGAATTAGAGAAGGTGATGAGTGGAAGACAACCTTTAAGACAAATTAAGGTTTGTTTGAGTGTATTTTTATTCCGTTTGTCTTAACAAATGCCCCAAGTACTTTTATGAGACTGATCAATGAAATACTGAAAGATTTCATTGGCAAGTTTGTGGTTGTATATCTGGATGATATACTGATCTTTAGCAAGACTAAAGAGGAGCATTTGAGACACCTAACATTATTGATGAGGAGACTACAACAGGAGAAGTTGCTAATAAATCTGAAGAAGTCCTCTTTTATCAAGACATAACTCATTTACTTGGGTTTTGTGATCTCTTCAAATGAACTGAAGATGGATCCAGAGAAGGTGAAAACAATCAAAGAATGGACATCACCAAAGAGTATGTTTGAGTTGAGAAGCTTCCATGGATTAGAAAGTTTCTATAGGAATTTCATTAGAGACTTCAGTGGAATTTGTGCACCAAGGATGGATACAGTGAAGAAGAAGCATAAGTATTTTAAATGGTCAGAGGAGGCTGAGAGAAGCATCAATATACTGAAGGAGAAAATAACAGAATGACCAATTCCAATCTTACCAAAATTTGGAAAGACATTTCAAGTGAGATGTGATGCAAGTGGAGTTGCAATTGGAGCAGTTTTGAGCCAGGATTATAGACCAGTTGGCTATTTTAGTGAGAAGTTGAATGAGACCAAGAGAAAATACTCCACATATGATAAGGAGTTTTATGCCATAACTCATGCCTTGAAGAAATGGAGACATTACCTTGTCCCACATGAATTTGTCTTGTATAGCGATGACCAGGCTTTACAATTCATGACCAGGCATGAAAAATTGAATAAGAGGCATGCAAAGTGGATTGAGTTTATGAGGAATTTTACTTTTGTCATAAAACATATTGTTGGAAATGCTAACAAAGTTGTCAATGCATTAAGCAGGAGATGTTTGATTCTGTAGGAGTTTCAGCTGAAGACCTTGGGGTTTGAACACCTTAAGGATATGTATCATGATGATCCAGACTTCAAGGAAGAATACAAAGCATGTGTGAATCCAGTGCTGAGAGACAGAAGCCAATGGACAAAGTACATGATTCAAGAGGGATTTTTGTTCAAGGGAAATCAATTGTGCATACCAAAATGCTCAATGAGGGATAACCTTTTGAAGGAAAAGCATAGTGGGGGATTGGCTGGACATTTCGGCCATGATAATACATTTTCACAGTTGAGAAGTTCATACTATTGGCCAGGTATGAGAAAATAAGTGATAAAGTTTGTGAACAGATGTAGAATATTCCAACATGCAAAAGGAAAAAGACATAACACTGGATTGTATCAACCATTGAGAATACCAGAGAGGCCTTGGGATGAAATAGGCATGGATTTTTTGTTGGGATGGACAAGAGCATAAAGAGGATGTGATTCCATATTTGTGGTGATGGATAGGTTTTCAAAGATGGCACACTTTATCTGATGCCAGAAGACCAGTGATGCAACACATGTTGCAAATCTGTTTTTCAAGGAAGTTGTGAGACTTCATGGACTACCCAAGAGCATTATCTCAGACCAAGACACTAAATTTGTTGGTCATTTTTGGAGAACACTTTGGAATAATTTGGGGACAAGTTTTTTCTTCAGCTCAGCTTATCACCCTCAGACAGATGGGCAGATTGAGGTGGTAAACAAAATTTTTGGAAACTTATTGAGGAGTCTAGTCACTGAGCATCATAATGAGTGGGATCAGATTATGCCACAAGAAAAATTTGCATACAATGACTCACCCAACAGGAGCACTAGAAAAGTCCCATTCTAAATACTATGTGGAATACAACCCAAGGGAGTATCTGAGTTGAGACACTTGGAAGAGAGTGATATTAGAAGCGCTGAAGAAGAAGATTTTGCTGCATAAATGCAGAATCTCCATAACCATATTAGAATATAGTTAGAGAGCTCTAACCAAGAGTACAAGTGCAAAGTTGATCAACATCACAGAGAACTTCAATTTGAAGTCGGAGATCAGGTTCTGGCACATCTCAGGAAAGAAAGATTCCCTAGGGGAACATATAACAAGTTGAAGATGAATAAGATAGAGCCATGTAAGATATTAAGGAATATTGGTGAAAAATCCTATGATATTGAGCTTCCATATGATGTGGGAATATCACCCATATTCAACGTTTTAGACCTGTACCCTTACAGGTAATATGAATCAGAGGGATCAGAAGTTCAAGAGAAGATTCAATGGGAGAAAAAAATGCCTATAGCAGAAAAAAAACAGATGGAGAAGATCATTGATCAAAGGATTAGCAAGAAGACCAAGAGGAAGACCCATCTTGAATATCTTTTCAAGTGGAAGGGACACCCAATAGAAGATGCCAGTTGAGAAAATGAAGTTGATATCCAGAAGCATGGAAAGTTGGTGCAAGAGCTCATGGACAGGAGTCCATAAACTTTTGTCCAGGGGAGTATGATGCAGAAGCATCATCAACGAGCACACATGGTAGGACAACTCAACGCCTGAGGATCATTTTGGAATCTAAAATGCTGGGAGTTACTGCGAATTTTTTGGAGCTGATTGGAAAAATAGAAGAAGATCAAGCACTTGGAAGCTGATGATAACGAGTGATCTTGGAGTTTCACTCCTAGCCTTGAATGTAACTGAAATTAGGTAGCAGTTAGGTTTTTGTTTCGAGTAGACGAATAGTCGGGGGGGAACCCTAAGGACCCTCTGAGATAAATAGACGTTTTGTACGCCCAAATGGGGCTGCTACGAGTTAGTAGGAAATTCTGAGTTTTTAGTTGTTGTTTTGATTATAGTTGGAGCCATTTTAATATTGAATGAATATAACAGAGGCAAATTGATCCAATGCATGGTGTTGTGACTATTTTGAAATTCCCTGTTATTTTTATTTTCATGAATGAATTTTATTTTATTTTGAGCATATGAAATTGTGATATGTTTTCATAAGTTCATTCGTTTCTCTTCGTTGAGTATGTGCAAGGTGTGCACATAGTCCGCAAGGAAGTGCGTGGATGGAGTCTGTTTCGACTCAGAAGCTTAGAAGAGATAGCATGAACTTTCCCTTTGCAAGGAGTGCAGAGTGACTGTTGCAAGGCATGCACAGTTGTCCACAAGAACCCAAACTTGTGTAAGAATATGTTACAAGGAGTGCATAGATCCAAAATTTGACTAAGTGTCAAAGTGACTCTTTAAGAAGTCAAGAGATCAGAAGATGAGAAAGCTCAGAAGGGATAGTGCTTTCCATAATTACAGATGAGGTCCAAGAGATGGACTCGTAGGAGGAACAAAGGTCAAGGCCTTTGGATACTTGGAAAATATTCTAAGTCAAAGGAATTCGGAAGCTCAGGAGGGAGAGAGAAAGTTGTTGTTGGATCATCGATTCATAGGACCAACAAACATCTCATCAAGTCAAGGTGCGCAAGCCTTAGAGTTTCACAAACACAAGAGAGGGAACTTGCCAAAGTTACGAAGTCTTGAAGAAATTTGGGATCGTCTGATCGTATGAAGTAAATCTCAAGCATCGGATTGTACGAAGTAGATATGAACCATCAAATCTAAATAATAGGTGGGAGAATTTGTGGATCTCAGATAAAGACCCGAAGTAAACGTTAATTGTCCGATCCAGAGGGCAAGTGGCATAAATCCTTGGGCTCCAGGTAAAGACCCGAAGTAAATATCAACCGCTCAATTCGGGAGAATTAGATCTTAATCGTTTGTTTGGAAGAGAAAAATCTCAGTCTTCAGTCTAGAAGAACTGTCAAGATCGTAATATCAATGGTCACGCTCAATTGTAGGGCCAAAAAGTGTTTGGACGTTAAATTTTTTAGGGCGGGCCGCAATTGTAAAAACAGTATCGATGAAGAGGTAAGTGGAAACTGGAGATAAATTGTGGGGAGAAAAGAGGTTGATCCCAAACCACTCTTAGGTGTTCCCACAATCGTGTCTTTACGTGAGGACCTAGCCTGAGGTCACATGTGACAAGGGGCTAACGAGAAAAGAGCTAGTGCATGAGAACTAAGAGTTTAGCAATTGCAGAAAGAGGTCATGGGTGCCATAGAACCTACACCAGAGAACTAAGAGGACCTGTGTTAATTCGCAAGTGAGACCATTAAGGTCTCAGACAGCCAATTCAGCTTGGAGTTGAATATCCTTGACTAGGAGGTCGCATAGCCCTTAGGAGAGAGGGGGGGGTCGCATCACACTTTGACATAGAAAATATAGTGGTAGTGTTGCAGAAATATTTCTATTGGATGAAACTTCGACATGATGTCATCAAGTATATCAGGTCTTGCACAACCTGCACCATTTCCAAACCGGCCATTAAGAAACAATGCATGTACACCTCTCTGCCTACTCTCGATAGGCCCTAAGAATCCATCTCTATGGACTAGATTTCAAGCCTTCCTTAAACCAGGCAGGGAAATGACTATGTTTTTGTGGCTATTGATCGATTTTCCAAGATGATGATTCTAACCGCTTGCAAAAGAGCATCACAATGAAGGCCCCTGCTAAGATCTTCTTTGAATGAGTGTATGTACATCTTTGGATACAAAAAACCATCGTCTAATATCAAGACATTTGTTTCCTTAGGAAAAAAATGTCGAGCCTTTGGTCCCTGATGGAAACCAAGCTCACCAAATCCACTTCCTTCCACCCCCAAACAGATGGCCAAGCCGAGGTCGTCAACATGATGATCATTCATATCTTGCACATGTAAAATTCCAAGCATCTGCGCACCTAGGATGAGAGTCTTCCCTATGTTCAACATAGTTACAAGACATCCATACATATATCAACCGACCAAAACCCCTTTGGGGTGGGGTTGGGATTTCAACAATTAGGTTTCATGGATGTTGCACTACCAATTGCATCCACACAGGAAGAATTGTCCCATGCTCAAACCGAAGCCTACAAAGCTACCTAGTTCATTGAATGAATCCATCACATCCACCAACAAGTTCAGGATATTTTGCAGAAGTCCAATGCCAAGTACAAGTAGTTCCATAATCAACATTGGGTGCCACACAAGTTTTAGGTGGGAGATAAAGTTTGGTTACCCTTGTAGAAAGAACTCCTTACAGGAATCCATCGAAATCTTTTTCCACTTCATTATGGACCTTACACCATAACCAAGGTAGTGGGTGAAAATTATTTTGATCTCAACGTTCACCCCTTCCTTGGCTTGCACCCATTGTTTAATGTGGACCTCCTTTGACCATACTTTCCACCATTATTGGATACCTTAGAGATAGAATAATAGTTGACACCAACAAAGCTCAACCCTAAATACATGGAACATGAATCCACTGATCATATTGTGGACACACAGGTCAATGACACTCACCAACAGAAGTTTCATCTTTATCATGTTGTCAAAGAGGAGTAGATCCTGCACCAAGGCAAGTGGCTCACCCAGGGCCAAATTCAGTGGAAATTTCCTCATCTGATGGGGGAACTCAATGCAATGGAGATCATTTCTTCCTAAGGGGAGAGGATTGATCGAGGTGGATATCAGTGGCCACCCACCTATTTCAACTGGCTCACATACAATTTTCATCTTGGCAGTTATTTTCTATCTTTTCGGGTCCTAAACTTTCAGGGTTGTTTTGAGGCCCTAAAAAACGTTTTTTGGGCTCACCACAATCACATTTTAAATAGATTTAGAGTGTGACAACAACATGTGTATTCCTCATATAGGCCTTTCCATCAGGCTATCGTGCACCTAAAATGAAGATTGTATGCAAAATTTACAACCCCAAGAAGTTGATGTACCAACTTATCCCATGAGGGCCCACATGACTCTTGGCGCTTCATCTCCTAGGGTCGGGTTTTTGGATGTATATGGTTTTTCTAATTACTTCTTGAGGATAAAAAGGCCTACATGCCTCGTTGTAATGTGCTTAGGAAAATGCGCATAGCCACCACATCTCTTCTTAGAGATTAGTTACCACCATTCGAGCAAGATTGTTTCATTCTACATTTTTATAATTTCAATAGGTTTATTTATTGAATAAAAGTTAAGTTTACTCTATGTCTGTTATGATTCTTTGTGTTAATGTTATAGATATGTGTTTCATTTTGTTCCTCTCATAAATATGGATCACTATTAGATATGGGAAACTAATAATGTAATAAATACACAAGTTTGATTTCATATCCCACTCATTTACACTCACATTATTCATTGGAAACCATCGATATCAAAGATAATCTCTACTATCAACATAGAAATGAGTTGACATATTAAAACAATGACACAAATAAAAAATGCATAAGAGACCTTGTTTACCGTGGAAACCCAAATGGGGAAAACAATTCAATGGTTGTTTAGTACTCTTATTTCTAGTACCATGCAGTTCATGGCTCTATGTTCGTTCAATAATTCACATAGCCTCTTCCCCTTTGCATTCTCTTCTTCTTGACAAAATACCCTTTGAGACTAAAAGTATGAGAAGAGATAGGGAGAGATGAGGTAATGGAAAGGCCAAGAGATAAAGCTTCCAGTTCCCATTCCTCTACCTCTTCTCTCCTATTCTTTTTTGTTTTAATTAATTCATGTTTTCTTCTCTTTTGTCTTGTTCCACTTTACTTTTCCTTGTCTTTTACATAGTTACTAACCTTCCTTAATTTTTTATCCTTAAATATTGAGGTCTACAACCACCGATTTGTGTGCAAGTTCATTTTGGATCAAAAGAAACTTGGAAGAGAGCATGGGGAGTGCATGGTGGTTGGGAAAAGGCCAAAACAATTGTGAGTAATGTGTACACATATTTGAAATTTTCAATCAATTTGTGTTCCTATTACAACAATTTTAAGAAGCAACTCCATGCACTCACCCAATTATAAAATACAAATGTCTTTTGTTTAAATTTCACAAATAGCTAGAGGATAAAAAAATATTTTTATTATTTTAAGGTCATCAAATCCTATATTAGCATGTGACATCATAAATTCAAGACTATGCACATATTTTTTAATTTAAAAAAGATATAAAAATAACAAAAAAAAAATCCAAAAATTACAAATGTTTTTTAAAATATTGCATTAATTGTGCACTAAATCACTACTATTAACATGCACATATATTTTATATTTTGAGAAAAAAAAATAACAAGAGACTTCTATGACTAGTGCATAATAATTCACCAATTGGAGATGGAGATTGTTGACTCCATCATGCTCTTGAACCAAACCAGATATAAAAAATTAGAATCAAGACAAAGGGAAAAAACTTGGAAATGGAGCTAGAACCAATGTAGATCCCAACGACCTTTATTCCTTTAACATCCCCCTCTTCACCTTCTTGAATTATCCAATTGAACTTGTGTCCATGTGGACCATTACATCATATGAGCGACTCCAACTGGAAATGGAGGGATTTGAGATGAGAGCTCCCATCTTGTTTAACCTCTCAATTTATGCTCTTGACATGGGGAATCCAAGTGAGAATGGGACTTGCCATTAGTCCACATGATAAGACCAACAAGTTAAAATATAAAATTCATGAATATTTTGTAGATTATAGGTCATCTTATTTTATAAATCAAAATAAATAATAAATAACAATAAATTATCATTCAAAAGCAAATCAGAATATTAAATTAGTAGATAATTTGTAAAAATAAATTAACTAGGGATGAAAGTTATTACAATAATACACTCTTTAAGAGCTCAACATGTCACTTACACTGAATTGAACCTGGGTGGGGAGGATAACGATCATTTCTCCTATCCTCAAGGTGTAGGATACTATTAAGGCACTCCTTGATGTTAAGTCACCGGTTCGAAACTTGCGGGGATAAAAATCCAACCATGTTAAGGTTTGGTGTGGCTCAAGCTAGGTGGATCCCCAAGTGATTTTGACGGCTTAGATGCCCCATACTGGAACTAGCAAACAAAAAAAACAATCATTCCTCCTAAACACTCAAATTTAAACCAATTAAAAAACAATAATTTATAAATTATAAATCATATTTTATAAATCAAAAGAATTGTTAAATGAAGATAAATAAAAAATAATAATTATGTTTTAGAAATCATAGTAAAATATAAAAAATATAAAAAATTATCTTGTAAAACAATAAATTAAATATAAATAAATAATTATGTTTTAAAAATCATATTAAAATAAAAAAATTATCTTGTAAAACAATAAATGTCCACCTATAATTTTTTTGAAATAATTAATCTACTCTATTTTTTAGTTGTTAAAAAGTCCAACTTCTCAACTCCATTTAAAATTATCTTGTAAAACAATAAATGTCCACTTATAATTTTTTTAAATAATTAATCTACTCTATTATTTTTTGGTTGTTAAAAAGTCCAACTTCTCAACTCCATTTAATATTGGTAATATAATGAACCAGTAGTAATATATGAAGTGCAAGTGACAATATAATGAACCAATAAGAATATATCATTTTTGTATAGATAACTAATCTCATTGTTTAACATAAATAAAATAAAAAATTAATATGTTTAAATTGTTTTTATTATGCATGTGTAGATTAAATACATGATTTTATTTTATGTTAAAATTGACAACAAATTAATATGTATAATATATAGGTTAAATTATTATTAGGAAGAGTATTTGGTTTTATATATAAAAATATGGCTAAATGTTATTGATGATGATGATGATGATGATTAACGTCCACTAAGACCTAATTGGTCTATCAGACCTTAAGAGGGT
>SNQJ01S0067562.1:6264-28363 GCA_010110895.2 Picea sitchensis | reverse complement strand
CGTTTTTTTTAATAGTATCTTTATTCTGCAAAATGATTTCTTCCATGATTCCCCAATAGTTTAGCCAAGACCGAGCATCTTTATGCCATCCTTACTTGAGTCGATGGTGGTTATGACTTGATTTTGAAGCAATTTTAGGTAGCCTCTTGTCTTCCATGTCGTTTAACTTGTTCTTATACATTAGGTATCTATTCATAGCCATGCTCTCAATGGAGGAGAGGCATGTTTCTATGAGGAGGATGGGATAAGGCATATTTCCTTTAATTTTGAGATTATAGGTTATAAAATTCTTTTGTATTTTCTCTATCTTTCTCCAGGATTCATGAGAGATACCACAGCCCCATAATTCACATCCATAAAGAATAACAGGTGTAACAAGAGTCTCAAAAAGGAGTTTCTTCTTATCCCAACTCCAAATATCAACTGATTTACAATTGTTTTCAAGCCCATAATAAGCTTTTCATCCCCCAATAATCCTTTTATCAATGCTATAATTCTAATTAAGCTTGTGGTGAATATAAATTCCAAGATATTTGTATGAAGTCACTTCCTCCAAGTTGTTGTTGTCATATACAAAGGTATAATAAGGGATATTATTGGATTTAATAATCATGACCTTAGTCTTATCAGTATTAACAGTAATACCCATACTGGAGAAAAAATCCTTGAGGATTCTTAGTTGGTTTTCAAGATCATGGGGACTCCTTGCCATAACAACAATATCATCAGCATAAAGAAGAATATTGATGACTATCCCAGTGAGAGTAGGTCCGACACAACTTACTTTTTCCAAGCATTCTTCTAATTTATCAATGTATATGCTAAAAAGGATAGGGGACAAGGGACAACCTTGTTTGACTCCGATATTGCAGTTAATCTCTTTTGACCAGCCCTCAATGTTTTTAAACTTAGCAATAACATTCTCATACATCCTTATTGTAGCAGCCCTCAACTTGAGAGGCACTTTTATCTCTTCCAACCTATTCCAAAGGTTTTTCCTAGGAACCATGTCAAAATCTTTTCTAAAGTCAACAAAACAACAAAAAATATTGGTTTTAGTATTGCAGAACTCCTCTACAATGATCCTAAAGGTAACAATATGGTCCACGGTTGAATGATATCTCCTAAACCCGGCCTAGCCTTTAGCTCTTTTACCGTGACTTTCTATCCAAATGCTAATCTTCTTTTCCAAAATAATTCCATAAAGCTTGGCTAAAATCGGGCTAATCATAATGGTCCTATAATTAGAGGGAATGTTTTTATCCCCATTTTTAAGTCCCATAATTAGAGGTGGGAATGTTTTTATCCTATTTTTAAAAAATAGGAACAATGAGGCTTTGCATATTGTGGTTTAGGGCTCATCTGGATCATAAATTGAAGAGCTTGTGTATGTGAGGGATAAGGATTGGCCCTCCGGGTTTAAAAATTTCAGACAGTAGCCTTCAATGTCCTATTTTCTATTTGTGAGTCTCTTTTAACCTAACTCTATGTCATCTAAAGAAAAAATTCTTCCTTTGTAGGGACACTAGGAATGGTTTCCATGGAATTAAGGAACTCATAAATACTTTTAAGGTAGGGAATCTTAACTGCTAAGGAATCTCTATTATTTTCTTTAGTATTGCATTTTAGAATTTGTCCTTTAATCCTTAGGATCCAACTGTATAGTTGTGAAAGTTTTGGCTTTTATTGATATAGCATCTTTTTTTTCCTTTGTGCATCAGAGCTTTATACATATTGATCTTATCAAGTTTTAAGGGCCTGCAGGGAAGCTAATCCCTAATGGCTTTCCTAGCAATTTTACATTCTTTTATCATACCAAGGTTGGTTGTTCTATTATTCTTTTAAGGGACACCTAAAGAGAACTTGTTAATAGAAGTGGAAAGGGTAGTTATAAAATTATGATAGAGTTCTTCAATGTTGTCCTTATATTAGGAGTTTTAATTTTAATATTTAAATCTTTAAGAAAAAAGGAAACTTAAGTGCAAAATTCCTTTGATTATCATAATTCTCTTCAATAGCTCTCCCATGCATGGAAAATTTTAGATATAAGTTAAAGGTTTATGATCAGAGTCAGCCTCATGGTCATTTAAAAGGTCAAAAGTTGTTATTTCCAACGAAACGGGATATCGATATCACATAATCTATAACACTACTACCTGTACCATGAATATGTGTCATTTGGTTGGAGCTACCACTTGATTACTCCATTGCAATTTATTAGGTATTGAGAGTTGCAGAGTTTGACCAACTCAGTACAAAACAAATTCCCAATTAGGTCTCTGTGCCGCCTTTTAGCTATTAGATCAAACAAGGTCTTCATCTAGCCATAAATTATTATGGTTGGAGTCATTACTTGAGTAGTTTTTTTAGTTGCAGTGCTAGCATTAAAATATCATAGTAGTAGGATATTACCTTCATTTTTCAAATTATAAATATCTGTTCTAAATTATCATAGGGGCAATTTTTATCTAGATTATTTTTCTTATAAAAGTAGAATTAATAGGTGAAAAATAACAAATTGCTATATATATATTCTTAGCATTGGTGTCTTAAATTTCTATCCAAATGTATTGATTAAGAGGGTCAATGTTATGAATTTGAATGTGAGGATAAATTATCTCTCTATTGTAACAAGCTATGCCTCATATTCCTCTATGGTGGTATTTTTTATTCCATGCCAACCACAAGACAAATACTTCCATGTTAGGAACCTTATACTCCTCATGCTCCTGCTTCAGCCTAGACAAGATTATATCAATATCAATTTGATCCAACTTTATCATAGACCTTTAAAAATCTTGGAAAGCCAAGACACCTAAAAAAAAGACCCCAAGTGTCCCAAATTCCTATTTTATTATTATCCTTCTTATCTCTATCCCTAACAATAGCTTTTGATTTCTAATTATTTCCCATTTTCCTTCTTCCTCGCTTCTTTTACCTTTGAATTTCCTTCCTTAATTCATCTTGGTCTTCTTAAAAATAACTCATTTTTATTATGGAGTAAAACTTAAAACTATTTTAAATTCATAGATCTTTTGAAGTTTCCATAAATAAATAAATAAAATGAGTTAGTGGGAGTATATAATTTTATTATGTTAAAATTTACAACAAATTAATGTGTATAATATTATATTAAATTGTGTTTGGGGATGATATTTGGTTTCATGAATGGAAATATGGCCAAGTGTTATTAAAAACACATGATTCCAATCATTCAATTTACCCTTCACAAACCATTAATATTATTTTATGATGATATTTTCAGTTGAATAATAATGATAAATGAAATATAACTAATAATAATAATTGTGTTCAATGTAAATGAATCACTAGATTATAATGAGTTTTATAACCTTCTCAAAAAAAAACTTAGAAATAACAATATAAAACATATTATATATATATATATATTTTCATTTTATTTATGTAATAATAAATTTTTCTTTAATTTTTTTTATTAAATATTTTATATTACTTATTATTTTATTTATGTAATTTTAATTTTTTTATTAAATTATTTTCATTTAATTTATTTTACCTATTGGGATACACATATTAATATCTTCCAATAAATTTATTAGTTAAAATGATTAAATAAATTTAAAATACAAGGCAAATTTCTACTTCCTGAATTTGCCAGGGTCTTAGAAAAACATCAGATACGCTTTTGATCGTTGATTGGAAAGAGATGAAATTATAATCATACCACATTTCGTATTATTAATTTCTAAACTCCCAATGAAATTATAATCATACCTCTTACATGACATTTCAGTTACACTTAGACTCCGAGGGAGGGATTTGAATTTTCAACTATCATTTATATTGGACGGTAAAACGCTATCATTTATGTTTGAATTTTTTTATCGTGCTTTGATATATTACATATTTCAATTTTTTTTTTGTGTATACATAGTAGTGAAATCTTAGAATAAATTTTAGAATTGTGAGCACATTTTTATTGAAATAATTAATTAAATTTAAAATACACTAACAATAAAAGCATCCAAAAAACATTGTAGAAACATTGTGCATACACTATTGGATCACATAACAATAAAAGTATCCAAAGATAAAAATATAATCATATCTCTGAAATTTGAACCACACTCTTTCTGACATTTCAGTTACACTGAGACTCTAACGGACGGATTTGAATTTTAAGCTTTCATTTATATTCCCATTGGATGGTAAAAAGCTATCCGGGACTAACTAAGGAAGTGAGTTTAAATTTGTTAAAACATTATTCGATCTTCTTGATTGCTATCATAAGAGTTTGCTCCAGTAACTCATTCGATCTTCTTGATTGCTATCTATAAGAGTTTTCTCTTCTTGATTGCTATCATAACTGATGCACATTATATTTGTGTTTGTAGATAATTGAGAGGGGAGACCATGGAAGAGCCGAGACACATTTGATGTCATTGGCAGTACATAAATGATCCCCATGTGGTTGTAACATGGATTTCAACGGGGCAACGAGATCCTCATAACATAATCCGCATGTGGCTAACGGTCTTTACGGTGAGTCTATAGAATTATATTTTAGTTTGTTGTTGTAATCAGATTAGAATATTAAAATCTTGAAATTCATCCATGATAATGATTTGAACTGATTTATTTTTTGCTATGTTAAATTTTATTTCACATGAACAAACAGATCAATCACTGTGTTTGGGCTCTGACTTACTATATAAGATATTTGATCATTTTCTCCCTCTTCGATATTTCATTGATTTTATTATATCCGTTTTCAATGACACTTCAATAAGTCCCTTGAATCATTGAAATTAGATTTCTGAATTTTTTTTATATCGTCTTTTTATCATAAATAGAAATACATTAGAGAGGATTATCCAAGTTTTGGCTTGTCGGCTTCCCAAAAACAAATCCTACCAAAACTTGCATGGAATATCCCAATTCATTCATTGGCCTCTTTCTCCTCGTAGTTTCTATCAACAAAATCCCATACATCCTGTATACATCCCCTTAAGTAATGATTAAGGTTGAAGAAAGATCATATATCTTGAAAGACACCTGTTTCCAACTTGATAATGCAAGCACCAACATTTAGAACTAAGAGTCGATGTTAGAAAATGACTCTATTCCAGCGTTTTGTTAGTTGGGAATCACCACTCGGTTGAAGTAATGTTTTCCAATTGGCATCGAGTCAAGGAATTTACAAGCTCAAATCCCTGAGAATTCATTCACAGTATAAAGACCACCATATCATATCCATTCATATTAATCGATGTTATGTTAGTTCTCTATTATATATATATGAAAGATGTTAATTCCCCAACTCGGTCTCCATGAAAATCCTATATTTAATTTCTCGATCACTTACAAAAATAGCTGACTAAACTCAGATGAATGCTACATGGAATCAACAGTTACAAAATTTGATTTCAAGAAATGAAAATTAACTAGTGTGGGATACAATTTTGTGATGCAAACCATGGTTTCTGATGTGTTGATTCCAATTCCTTCGACAAGGAAATAGCTGAGAGGCCTCCTCTCTCCCAAAACAAGAAAAACAAAGGCAAAGAACAATTTGTCTGCCGATGATCCATGAATGAATTGAAAATATCTCACCTAGATACCCTCAGATTTTCCATTCTTGTAATTTGTAGAATTAACTTAAATCTAGTTTCCATTGAGCTACCAAACATTAACCTTACCTTGTTGACATTGATCATTTAAACCAATTCCTCTCTCCTCCCAAAACAATTGCAAAAAACAACTATTAGGTCTCACATTTCTTATGGCGAAGCGATGCCCAATACAACCCCATTTATAACCATTGATATGACTACACCAAAACTTACCTTAGCCAAACTAAACCTATGACTTTCTAATTAGAAGGGAAAAAATCATTTATACTAACTGGGAAATTCCCTTTTATGAGCTACGCGTTTGAAAACTCCATTTTTATTCACTCTCTAAGTTTCTACCTTATAAGGGGTTATTTTAGAATTTTTCATTTTATTATTTTATACATTTTTATTTTATTTCACTGGAATTTGTTGTTATTAAAAATTTAAAAGATTATAAATTTTACATATTTTAAATGCAAAGGTTGTTAAAATCTTTAAATAATTTTTTTTTAAATAAATGCTAAAAATGATTAATTGGATTTTTTATTATATATAAATGACATAAATAATAATTCCTTACTTTCTAAATTAGATTATATTACATTGATTGAAGATGTGTTACATATTATAAAGATTATTTTGTATGTATTATTTCTCTTTATTCATGAATTTGGGAGTACACAATGGAATTTTAAACACAAAGGTAAATGGAGAGGGAGGGATGGAGGAGGAAGAGAGAAAGAGACGAAGGGGAAGGAAGAGAGGGAGAGGGAGAGAGATGAGGAGGGAGAGAGAGGGGGGTAGGGAGAGAGAGAGAGAATCGCGGGGAGAGAGGGTAGAGAAAGAGAGCAGAGGGAGATAGGTAGAGAGAGGAGAGAGTGGGAGAGAAGGAACTGGTAATTGTTTTATTTTTATTTTGGTCTTGTATTTATTGATTTCATAGCGATTTGTTTGATTTTGATTATATATGAACTTAAAAGTAAAATGTATTTATTGGTTGATAGTGATTTGTTGATTTAGATTATATATATAAAGTTACAAAGTAAACAAATATACTAATCCATATAAAATAGACCTCGAAATAAAGGTATTAAAAGTATTGAATAAATGTAAAATTTTTGTCTTTATTTTAATAAAAATATTGAAACTTATTACATTATAAAGTAATCTAGTGAATAAAATTAAGATCCATGTTCCTCGCGTCAGACGTAAACTAGGGTTGTGGGTCGGTTCTTCCATAACGCTCGACTGCATCTCACTACTGCCCCGAGCAATGCCACCACGTCACACTGCCTAACGACAACTTCCTCCGTTTTAATTATTATAAAACTTAGTGGGGATGGTGTATTCGTATATACCAAATGGTAAGCAACGTGGTTGTTTTTATTTTCTCAGCGAAAGTCCATTGGTAAGCAACGTGGTTGTTTTTATTTTCTCAAGAAAGTCTATTATTTTATTTTCAAGAATGTTTTAGTTTTTTTCCTCGCTCGTGAGTGTCTTAAATTCGTTATAGTCCTGGCTTTATAGAAACCGATTGAGTGGTTTCAACGAGATAGATAAACTTTATTATCGTATTTTTATATGTTCATATCGTTATTTAATTCGGCATGCTTTTATTTTCTTTCATATGTTCATATATCAAGCATTTAATTCTCGCATGGTTAAACCCGCCATAGACCGGGCTTTACGTGAGACGATTGGGTGGTTCAATGTTAGATATACTTTGATCGCATTGAAACCTCCGCAGCGCTCGTATTGCATCGCAGTACCCTATTCTAGTGTTTACAGTGCCCCGTGTAACCTCTGTGCTTTAATAATGGGGCTGACTTTTGCCTGGGGTCTGGTAGAACGGGACAGAGCTCCAAACCGTGCACGTGACTCCCAAAATAATCGTTCACAATAAGGTCAGTCACAACTCTTGTTGGATGCTCTGATACCTGCTGTGGTGGCTGATCATGGTCATCGCTAGCTCGACAATTATTCTAGAAAGTTGGCCCAAGCATCTCGACATCAATCAAATCTCTAGATCCTTTTTATAGTTTTATATTTTAGAGCCGACAGGTAGTACCTAAAATAAATGCTTATATCTCGATATTATTTAGCCTAAACCTAAAATCATTAATTCACTTAGCTTTTTAGCTGCCTAAGTTCATAACGACTATTAACCTAGATCGACAAGGATGACAACATTTTTGAATGATTCGTAGAATGGTAGGATTAAAATCCTTGATTAGAAGAATGATTTCCACCAGCTTTGGTTAGCTTGCCAAGTTCAAAAATTATTAACTCAAGACAATCATAGTTATCCTGGTTAGTAAATCAGAGCGAATATCTAGAACGTTATGTTTTTCTTATCCATTAGAATGCCATGTTTACGGGGTGGTGTTAAGTAACGCTGGTTTAATGTGCAATAATACCATTTGATAAATTGCAAGGTTTAATGATGATGTTGAGTCGAAAGGTTAATATGGGTTAAATTCGCAATGGTAATACGGTTTAAAGGCACAGATACCTTTATTATCGAGTCGGGTTTATAGAGAGAGGGAGAGTGGGAGATATTCTAAGAGAGAGAGATGGAAGGAGAGGGGGATGCGGAGAGAAGGGGAGGAGAGAGAGAGAGAGAGGGAGAGAAGAGGGGGAAGGAGGGAGATGGAGGGATAAGAGGTTGAGAGGGAGAGGGCAGAGGAGAGAATGGGGGAGGGAAGGGAGGAGAGATAGAGTTAGAGGGTAAGGGTGGAGAGAGGGAAGGAGGGAGAGAGAGAGAGGGAGAGGGAGGAGAGAGGAGGAGAGGAGAGATAAAGAGGGAGAGGGTAGGGAGAGCGGGAGAGAGAGGATGAGAGAGAGAGGAGAAGGGGAGGGAGAGAGAAGGAGAGGGAGGAGAGGAGGAGGAGGGAGGGAAGGAGGGATATGGAGGATAGGGAGAGAGGGAGGGAGATAGAGAGGAGGAGAGAGAGAATGGGGGAGGTGGAGGGAGGAGAGAGGAGGAGAAAGTGAGGGGGTGAGAGAGGGAAGGAGGGTGGAGTGAGAGAGAGAGGGAGAGGATAGAGGGAGCGGAGTAGATAGAGAGGGAGAGGAGAGGGGTAGAGAGAGAGGAGAGAGAGATGAGGGAGAGAGAGAGAGGAGATAGAGGGACAGGGAGAGGCTGAGGGAGGGAGGGAGAGGAGATAAAGGGAGAAATCGGTGATGGGGTAGGAGTTGGTGGGATGAGAGAGAGAGAGAAGGGAGGAGGTGATTTGACATGGAGAGAGAGAGGGGTATGAGAGGGAAAGAGGGAGAGAGGAGTTAGGAGGAGGGAGAGGGGAGAGAATGAGAGGAGGGAGAGGGGAGAGAGAGGGATGACAGACAGATGGAGAGACAGGAGGAAGATGAGATGAGAGACGATGACAGGAGATGAGATGAAACAGAGATGGAGAGAAACGAGTGAGAGGAAACCACACAGAGAGACAAAGAGAGGATGAGAGAGAGAGAGACAGACAGAGAAAGAGAGGGAGGAATGGAGAGAGACGGAGACAGAGACACAGGCACAGGAGATGGAGAGAGAGACGTGGAGAGACAGACAATGGAGACTACAAGGAGAAAGAGACACAGGAAACCAAGAGAGAGACAAGGAGAGGTCCAGACACAAGGAGAAAAAAAAGAGGACACACACATAAAATAGACACACAACCCACACAAACGAACACATGGAAGGAATCACACAGAGACAGAAGGAGGATGGAGAACACTAAAGGAGAAAAGTGGAACTTATGGACCCGACCCACACAGAAGAACACCAAGAGGACCCACAACAAACAGACAGACACACACACACAAAAGGACACACATGAAGAACACAGACACAAAAATGGAGGAATGACATCCAAGACATGGACCAAACAACGACAACACCCGACCAATCCCAAGAGGGACCCACCGGACCACAGGAGGAGCACACAGGGATCGGAGCACACAGACACACAGACACGGATATCTGAAAGGAGACAGGAGAAAATGGATCCTGGATGGAAGACAGACACAGGAACTGAAAACGGAATGGACGAACACCACATGGATAGAAGACAGGCATGAGGACCCACTGAACAACACAGGACCACAGAAAAGGAACACACCACAAGGTACACACATAGCCAAGGAAACAGTGGAAACGCACAAAACGGAGACAACACACAAGACACAACACAAAGATAGGACAAGATGGAAAGACAGCCAAGAATCTTAATAACACAAGAGGAAGGACAGAGGAGGAAAGGAACACTGAGGTATCACATAAATATAAATGTGGAGTAGTGAGCAGGATGACACAGGAATAGGAAACGACACGGAGACCATGGAAATAATAAATAATGGACACCCAGAAAGGAGCCTGAGCAGGCACATAAATGGAAAAGGAATGGATATATAAATACAATATAATAATATAATAATAAAAAAAAAAAAAAAAAAAAAAAAAAAAAAAAAAAAAAAAAAAAAAAAAAAAAAAAAAAAAAAAAAATGGAAACACACACACACACAAAGAGTGGACTGGAGTACACACACACAAGAAAATAGTAGCATGGAAAGGACACACAGGAATAAATAAAGACACAATACAGAAAGAATAAGACACAAGATGGTGGAATAAGACACAATAAATAGAATAATGGAATGGACAGACACAGTGAGTAGAACACAGCACATAATGGACACTTACTGACTGCCAGGAATTGTGGTGAATAATATGGAATAGTATGGTATGGAAGGACAATGATGGACTTGGGATTTAATGGTGATGACAGGAATGGAAGCCCAGAAAGGGTGGGGTGGAGGCACATAGACACACACAACCTGGAGGTTCTGGCAATACTAAAGGAAGGGACACACAAGAGAGCAAAGATGAATACATGGAATGGACATATAAATATGGATATGGTACAGAATAGTGGAGATTCTATAAAGGATGGAACATGGAACACTCAGGTTCTCCGTTATCTTTATAAACTTTGGTTATCACATAGAATCACATCGATTCTGCATCTCCTCAATTTAACATACATGTCAACAACTTCAAGCCATATCGTTAACAACTGGTGGAACGTGGCTGTAATGTACTCATCTTATAAACCGCTAAGAGCAATACTAGATTGTTTCCTATTTTTACGAAGTCATGGATGACTCTAAACTGAAACAACATCATGAAGTGATTTCTCTTTTCTGAAGCACTTCCATCCCAAGATGAATTAGTGTAACCATGAAGTCTGAAGTCACGATCTCTAATATAACAAAGACCATAATCCAATGTACCCTTAAGGTAATTCCCACGATGCTTTGAAGCTTTCATAAGGTGAACATGTATGGTCTCCACTAGATACTGACTCAAGATGTTCATATCAAAGCATGTATCTTGCTTGATATTCATCAAATACATCAATGACTCCAATCATCTGCTTGTATAGAGTAACATCAACCAACTCCCATCTAAGTATCAACTGTGGAGCTTCCAAATCCATTTAGCATGATTGTGTTCATGGATTTACATTCCAACATGTCAAATCTCTTCAAGATTTCAACTGCATACTTCCCTTTGGTTAAGTAAGATCCTCTCAAGACTCTGCCAAACTTCAAGCAAGACCTAATAAATAATTCATTGGGCCTAGGTATTTCATCTCACACTCTACAACGAGCTTCTTCTTTCAATATGTGATGGGATTTGACTCCCCGGTCAAGAATAAATCATCCACATATAGTAGTAATATAACTGCTCATCATTCATAATCCTTGAATCAAATGTTAGAATCAACTTTGCTCTTGGTAAAAGCTTCTCCAAGCTTATCAGAAAATATTAATCTCTACTATACCAAGATCTAGGAGCTTGTTTCAACCTATTACAAATCTTGTTTCAACCTATAGACATGAGTCTTTCTATATTAAACTTCAAACCCTTGTGGTTGTTCTATATACACTTATTTTCAATAACACCATTTAAGAAAGTTTTTTTCACATCCATCTAGTGTAACTTCCACTTCATTTTACACTTGCAAGAGCTATGATGGCCTCGAGAAGTGGTATATGTTCATAGGATAAAATGTTTTTCATAGTCAATACCTTCCTTTGAGAAAAACCACGAGCCGCCGGAATCTTTCCTCTATGTTTTCAATACTGGTTCTACAGTATGTTTTGATTTTGTATATCCACTCGGAGAAGATACCACCTATTTTTTCTTTGGTCTGGGAAATACTTCCCATACATCACTCTTTATAATGGATTGGTATTCTTCTGCCATGGTGTCCATCCATTCTTTATTCTAAACAACTTATTTAAAGAAAGTAGGTTCCTTTTCTACCTATGATATCATACATCAAGGCCATATAGATGGATAATGGATTAAGATTCTTTCTTTGTCTCATGGTTCTTCTGGGGCACCATAATGCCTCAGATATTGAATAAATTTCTTTCTCCCAAGTTGGCTTTCTCTTCTGAGATATCGTCATACGGGGAGGTTTTTTGATATTCTATCATATCATGACCTTCCAGAATCTCTTCATCAAGGGTAATTGTAACTTACTTCACAAGTTCTTCAACTCTAGGAGCTACAGCTTTTCTTCATATACTTCTTCGTCAGTAATTTCCTTAATCCCGATTGTTTCATATTCATCAAAGTTTACATCTATGCTAATCTAAATATGATGGTAACCTAGTATGTAAATTCCAAAGGACTTAGAGACCTCACAGTACCCAAAAAAATATTCCCTTATTTCCTAAAGGATCCAACTCTAGTTCTCTTTTCGCTATGTACAAACACTGACAACCAAATATTTTGAGATGGATTACTTTTGGTTTCTTTCCAATGAACATCTCTTCAGAGTTTTGAACTAGTCTTCACTATGGGTTAATCTGTTTTGGACATATATTATTGTTCTCATTGCTTCAACCCATAAGTGCACTTGTAACATCCTTGATCATGACCATAATCTTCTTTAATGTTTCTATAACTATCTCTATTATTTCTCTACTATACCATTTTTGTTGGAGATCATAGGAGTGGTGATCCCCTTTAACTAGACATATCTCTAAAAATCTTCCAAATTCATTTGAAGTGTACTCTCCTCCAATGTTTGACCTGAGTATCTTAATTTCTTTTGGAGAGTTTTTCTACCAAGGCTTTGAATTCATTTAAGTTTTCAAGTAATTCATCTTTTGACTTCAAGGAATAAACCCAAGTCTTAAATAAATGTACTTGAATAAACGTAAAAGTATCAATTGATACCTTTTATTACATATAAAATGACATAAATAATAATTCTTTATATTTTCTAAATTAATAGGCTAAATGGTTGGCCAGTTACATTATTATAAAGATATTTATGTATTGCTTTAATTCATGAATTTGGAGAGTACACGGAATTCCTAACATAGTAGATATTGTTAAAAGACTCTCATAAAATTTTAAAATTTTAATAGTATTTTTTCATTTTTAAATAGATTTAGTTTTTCTTCATATAACTTGATATGAGGAGTTATTATTTATATTTCCTACACTAGATTAATAGAAACATAAAAATATCTTAAATCATAATAAAGGTTATTTTCTTATATAGATTTTAAAAATTATTATTATGAATATAGTTTCAATTCTTTTTATAGGTTTTATAAAGTGTTATAATAAAAAATATATATACAATTTATTTTGTATGTAGGTTCTAAAAATGATGATCATGAATACATCTCTTATTAGTGTTTATAAGGCTTAGGAGAAAGACGTGGAGGGGAGAGAGGTAGAGAGAATGAGAGAGAGAGAGAGAGGGGGGGAGGGAGAGATATGGAGAGAGAGAGAGGAGGGAGAGAGAGGGGGAGGGGAGGGAGGAGAGAGGGGAGAGAAAGGGAGAGGGGAGAGACAAAGAGGTGGAGAGAGGGGTGGGAGAGAGAGGGATGGAGGAGGGAGGGAGAGAGGGGGAGAGAAAGGGAGAGGAGAGATAAAGAGGTGAGAGAGAGGGGTGGGAGAGAGAGGGATGAGAGAGATATGAGGAGAGAGAGGGTGGGAGGAGAGAGAGGAGGGGAGATAGAGAGAGGTGGGGGGAGGAGGAGGAGGAGATAGGAAAAAAGAGGAGGGAGGGAGAGAGAAATATATAGAGAGAAGGACAGGCAGAGAGAGAGAGGAAGAGAGATAAGAGGAGAGAGAGAGAGAGTGAGGGAGGGAGAGTGATGGAGACCCCCAACCCTCGGGTAAAGGTCTGCGTGGGATTGCTCTTTTTCTGCCCTTTGAGTCTAATTGACTCTTTGATTCCTTCTCGAGAAATCAAACACACCTACGATGGTGTCACCATAGGTATTTATGAATTGAACCCGCGTACAAAATGCTAAGCACCAATTCAAATTCTCTGATCCACTATGTGATCATGTCCTTCACTATTTCAGAACTTCGGATATCATGACTTCGCAACTCCTATTACTGAGTGTCTCGACTCTTCGACTTTCGATACTTGAATTGTTGATTCATCGAAATGTAGGCCTCGTTATCCTCCACACTTATACAACGTTTCATGATTTCGGGAATCCCGGACCAAATATCCCGATCTCCTATTCCCTGAAATGTTGAAATGTCAAATTCCGACACGTTTCTAGTGCTGGCCCCACAACAGAACTTTCCACCTTTTCAGGATTTCAGACTTCACAATTCCATGAATCCTGATGCTAAGCTCTAGGTTCTCTAATCCTCGAAAACCCAAAAACAGTCAACGAAGTTTGACTCCACCTGACAACAAGTGCACCACTTGTCACTTTTCCATTCTCTAATTCTAACGCGAATTCTTCTACCTCTTCAAGCCTCCGAACCCCAAAATGAGAGTTCACAAGTGATCCAATGAACCTCATTGGCTTGGATCTACGGCCCTATCTCTCCTAAGATTATACTTCAGAAGACAGTCACCATAACTCCCCTTGCTCCTTTGCAAGATCGAACGACTCTCGGGACTTCGCAAATTCTCCACAGAGAATTTTCGACCACCCAATCCTTCTCTTGAGAATTTCTACGAAACGAAAAAGAATTCTTTCACTAGAACTTGACCTCTGCAAAACGAATTTGTTTTGTCTCCCTTCAAAAAGGTTTGATTTCTACCTTCCTTTGAACATTTTACAAGCACTAAATCTCCTGAGCTTCTTTCACAATTTTGAGTCTTCAAACAAAACTCCTGCGCGCACTCCTTGCGGCAACCCTTCAGATAATTCTAAGTATTTGATTCTTCAACCCTATGCACTCCCCGCGACAGTAGTCTTCAACCTTCTCCTAGGTTGGTGAGTTCTGAACTTCCACCAGCCTGCACACACCTTGCATGGCTCATGTGTCTGATTTTCACTTCCGCGGGAAATGAGAACAATGATATCCCTCCTGAGCTTTTCAGAGATGAACTCTGAACCCTTCAACGCACTCCTTGTGGACACTCCATTGCACTCCTTGAAGGAACTCTGGCTCAGATAGAGAAACAATTGAAACTCATTTCTTTACTCTTTCAGACTTCAAATAACCAACATGAAATCATACATACATAGCATAAAAGAAAATGTACAAAAAAAAGAGTAAAACAACCATGAGCATAACATTCAAAATGTATACACAGAAAGCATTAGAACACCATGAGCCTGAATCAAAGATTCATATATTAATCTCAGAACTTTTGTACATGGGCTCTTCTACACAGCTCTCTGCTTCGTATCCTCTATACTCTATGCTCTCCTCTTGATTGATAATGTTAATGTTACAATGATACAAGACGAGGGTGTCTATATTCGTTTTTCCCTCCTACGCTCTAAACTGTCTAATCTACATTTTAATTCTACCTACTTACATTAACTACCTATAAATGCCTTTACATATTATAGATGAGAGCGGATCTCTCAAGATCTATTTACAACATGGAAGTACACACGCTCTTAACTATTACATTAATTTCTATGCATCCAAACTTTTTTAAAACAATTCAAACATTTCCAACATGTGCCAAAATGAAATGGCGTTTGTCCCACACTCGCTTGTTGTTGGCGATGCTCCTGCATCATACTCCCTCACTTGAAAATTTTCATGAAATCGAGTGCTTTTGAGTGTTTTCTTCATTCTCCTAGCTGGCATCTTCAACTAGATGTCCCTTCCATTTGACCAAGTATTTGAAATATTATTTTCTCCTAGTCCTCTTGCTGACTCTCTTGTCAAGTATTCTCTCCATCTCAGGTTTTTCAGCTATAGGCATTTGTTTAGCCCACTGAACCTATGTCTGTTCACTATCTACTCCTGCTCTTCCAACTTTGTGAGGATACAAATCTGAGATGTTGAATATCGATGAAATTCCGATCCACTGGGGTAATTCAATCTCATATGCATTTGCCTCAAATTTCCTTATGATCCTGCATGGTCCAATATTCTTCATATTTAGTTTGTTATATGTTCCCATTGGGAACCTTTCCTTCCTCAAGTGTGCAAGAATCAAATCACCAAGTTGTGCAATCTCTCCTTCACTTGGTTGTGAAGTTCTTTCATTGCCTCTGCAAAATCTTCTGCACTAGCACTCCTAGTTTCAATTCAGAAACTCCTCTTGGCTGCATTCCATAAACAATATGAAATGGACTCTGCCTTGTGCTTCTATTGATCAAATCATTATAAGAAAATTTTGCCTGTGGCAGAATGTGATCCCATTGACTGTGATGTTCAGTCACTAGGCTCCTTAGTAAATCTCCCAAGCTTATGTTCACAGCTTCTATCTGCCCATCCATTTGAGGATGATAAGCTAAACTAAAGGACAAACTCATCCCTAGATTCTTCCATAAGGTCCTCCAGAAATGTCCCACGAACTTGGTGTCTCAATCTAAAACTATACTTCTTGGTAAGTCGTGAAGTCTGACAACTTCTTTGAAAAACAGGTTCATGATATGAATTGCATCATTGGTTTTATGACATGGTATGAAATTTTCCATTTTCAAAAATATATCCACTACCACAAATATTGAATCAAAACCTCTCTGCATCCTCGGCAGCCCTAACACAAAATCCATGCTTACTGCATCCCACGGTCTCTCTGGTATGGGTAGCAGTTGATATAACCATATGTTCTATCTTCTTCCTTTTGTGTGCTAACAAATTCTACATCTGTCCACAAATATTTTGATGTCTTTCCTCATCCCTAGCCAAAAATATGAGCCATTCAACTTCAAGAACATCTTATCATGACCGAAGTGTCTGGCCAATCCTCCACTGTGCTTCTCTTTCAGTAGATTCTCCCTCATGGAGCATTTTGGAATCCACAGTTGATTACCTCTGAATAATAATCCATCTTGGATCATATATTCATCCCATGGACTCCTATCTCTGAGAACTGGATTCTCATATGCCTCATATGCCTCTTTGAAATCTGGAGCATCTCTGTACATATCTTTGAGGTTATCAAAACCCAAAGTTCTGACCCTAAATTCCTGCATCAACAAACATTTCCTGCTCAAAGCATCAACAACTTTGTTAGCAGTTCCAAAAATATGTTTAATTACAAAAGTAAAATTATGCATGTATTCAACCCATTTTGCATGCTTCTAGTTCAATTTATTCTGCTGAGCTACAAATTGTAAGGCATGATTATCACTATACAAAACTAACTCTTTAGGGATCAAATAGTGCCTCCACTTCTTCAGTGTCTGTATGACCGCATAAAATTATTTGTCATACGTGGAATACTTAACCTTCACCTCATTCAGTTTCTCACTGAAGTATGTGACTCGCCTATCATCTTGACTTAAAACTGCTCCAATTGCAAAACCACTAGTGCCACACCTGACGTGAAACGTCTTACTGAAATTTGGCAACACCAAAATTGGTTGTTCAATAATCTTCCTCTTTAACAAATTGAAGCTTTTTTCTTCTTCTTCTGTCCAGTGAAAATATTTATGTCTTTTCTTCACTGAGTCCATCATTGGTGCGCTAATTCCACTGAAATTCCTGATGAAGTTTCTATAGAAACTAGCCAATCCATGAAAACTTCGAACTTCAAAGATACTCTTTGGTGATGGCCAATTCTTAATCACCTCCACTTTATCTAGATCCATCTTCAACTTATCTACAGAAATAACAAAACCCAAATAAATGAACTCTGCCTTCATGAATGAGGATTTCTTCATATTTATCATCAACTTCTCTTGTCGTAGCCTCTTCATCACTGTAGCCAAATGTATCAGATTCTCTACCTCTATTTTACTAAAAATCAGTGTGTCATCAAGATACACAATGACAAATTTTCCGATGAAATCCTTCAGGACTTCATTCATCAATCTCATGAAGTTACTTGGCCCATTTGTTAATCCAAATGGCATAACAAGCCATTCATATAGTCCCTCATTCGTCTTGAAGGATATATTCCATTCATCACCTTCTCTCATACGAATTTGATGATAACCACTTTTCAAATCAATCTTCGAAAAAAAAATTGCCCCACTCAAACAATCCATCAAATCATCCATTCTTGGCAATGGAAATCTATACCTGATGGTAATCTTGTTAATTTATCTTAAGTCTGTACACATCCTATAGCCTCCATCTTTCTTTGGGCTAAGCATTGTCGGAACAACGCATGGACTCAAGCTTTCTCTAACCAATCCTTTTTCCATTAGATCCTAGACTTGTCTTTTGACCTCTTCATTCTCCTGTGGTGTCAATCTGTACATTGCTTTATTCGGTAAACTGGCTCTAGGTATGAGATCAATGTGATGACTTATACTTATGATCGGTGGCAACGAACGAGGTAGTTCGTCCACTACTATATCAGCAAATTCCTCTAGTAAATTCTTGATTTCCTCTGGTAAATCATCCACCCTCGTATTGGTTAAAAAAATTCTAGGCTTTCTAAGCACAATAAATTGTTTTTCTTCCTTCTTTTTAACCTCCTTAAGAAGTTCCTTCCCACTCATGAGAAGTACAGTGTTGCTTACTTCAGGTTTTACCTTTTTGTCCTTAAGAGGCAACAACATGTGAGTTCTCCCATTCTTCTCTAGGGTGTATTTGTTCTTCCTCCCATCATGAATCACATTCCTATCATATTTCCACGGTCTACCCAACAATAGATGACAAACATCCATGGGAATGACATCACACAATATCTTATCGTTATATCCTCCTATTTTGAATTCAACTAAACATTGTTTAGTGACATTTACCTAATGTCCTTTTTGTAGCCATGAAACTCTGTATGGACTTGGATGTTCAATAGTCTCCAGCTCCATCTTTTATACCATCTCCATAGAAACGAGATTGTCTGTGCTACCACTATCCATGATGACCTTGCATACCATGTCTTTGGTCTTGCAAACAGTCTGAAAAAGACTATTCCTTTGCACTGGATTCTCTGCCTCCTTTTCTGGTGTTAAGAGAACCTTCCTCATCACTAGTGATCTTCCACCTTCAGCATCCTTTGCTTCAACATTCCACCTTTATGCTTCGGCAATGTGAGTTTCACCACCTTCTTTCTTATTATCTGGACATTCATAAGATTTGTGTCCATTCTTTCTGCATGTGAAGCATTTTATTACTCCACCTCTGCCTCTTCCTCTTCCTCTAGCACAAGGAAAAGTGTTGTTATCAGCATACTGTCCTCTCTGTTCGGCATACTTCCCTATTTGTGAGCTTCCACCTCTCTCAGTTTGAGGTTGAGGTTTCTTCCACTCTTCCTTAGACTTTTGATTCCTATCTTGGACAACTGTTTTGCCTCTGGTCTGACTTATGCCTCGGCTTCTTTGACCCTTCTTTTGGCTCAACTTCTCTTCATCCTTTAGATCTATCTGATAAGAATCTTCCACCGTTCAGATGGTCATCATGCTCATCTCATCCTGAATGTCATATCTCAGACCATTCATATACCTGGAAACCTTTACATCATCACTTTTGTGATGACATGCCCTGATGTTTAGCTTGTAGAACTCTTCAATGTACTCCTTCACTGACATCAACTTCTGTCTCAAATTCTGCATTCTTCGAAACAGAGTGGTTTGGTAATCTTTGGGTATGAATTTAGCCTTCATCTTCATGATCATTCTATCCCAACTCTTGATTTTCTGCTTTCCTTTGCAGTGTCTGTCAGCTTGTTGTTCATCCCACCACAATGTTGCATGTCCTTTAAGTCTTGTCATAGCATGTTTGACCTTCTTTTCTTCCTCGACATCTTCATAGTCAAAATACGTGTCTAGAGCTCTAATCCAGTCTAGAAGTTCTTCAACATCCAGGTTTCCTTTATACATGGGAATCTCCATTTTTGCCCTGGCACCTATCCTTGCAACTGCCCTAAATAGGTGTTCATCTGTTGCATCTTTGACTGCAATAGTTTCTTCATTTCCAACTTCATTTTCATTTTCAGCCTAGCTGATCTCTCCAGCGTCGACTGTGCACCTCTGTGCAGTCTCCATGGCGTCAAGCCTAGAACGTAGTTCGCGCATTTCTCTCTCCACCGCTGGATCAGGCATTTCCATCGGCTTGTCTCTTATTCTCAGTGGCATGGCTGATAATTTCCCTCGGTTATTTGCTACAGAAAGCAAAGAAATTTTTCCTAGGCTCTGATACCAGAACTGATGCAGACCCCCAACCCTCGGGTAAAGGTCCGTGCAGGATCGCTCTTTGAGTCTAACTGACTCTTTGATTCCTTCTCAGGAAATCAAACACACCTACGATGGTGTTAGCATAGGTCTTTATGAATTGAACCTGCATACACAATGCTAAGCACCAATTCAAATTCTCTGATCCACTATGTGATCACGTCCTTCACTATTTTGAAACTTTGGATATTGCGACTTCGTGACTCCTGTTACTGAGTGTCTCGACTCTTCAAATTCTGAAACTCGAATTGTCGAGTTTTGGAAATTTAGGCCTCGTTATCCTCCACACTTATACCACGTTTCATAATTTCAGGAATCCTAGACCAAATATCCCAATCTCCTATTCCCTGAAATGTTGAAATGTCGAATTTCAACACATTTCCAGTGTTGGCCCCACAACGAAACTTTCCACCTTTTTGGGATTTTAGACTTCACAATTCTACGAATCTTAATGCTAAGCTCTCGGTTCTCCAATCCCTAAAAACCCAAAAATAGTCAATGGAGTTTGACTCCACCTAACAACAAGTGCATCACTTATCACATCATCATTCTCTAAGTCTAACATGAATTCTTCTGCCTCTTCAAGCCTGTGAACCCAGAAATGAGAGTTCACGAGTGATCCAATGACTCTCGTTGGCTTGGATATATGGCCCTATCTCTCCTAAGCTTATACTTCAGAAGACAATCACCATAACTCCCCTTGCTCCTCTGCATTATCGAAAAGCTCTCGAGACTTTGTAAATTCTCCACAGAGAATTTTCGACCACCCAATCCTTCTCTTGAGAATGAACAAGCATTCTTTGGCTAGAACTTGACCTCTGGGAAACGAATTCATTCCATATCCCTTCAAACAGGTTTGATTTCTACCTTCCTTTAAACAATTTACAAGCACTAACTCTCCTGAGCTTCTTTCACAATTTTGAGTCTTCAAAACAAAATCCTGCGCGCATTCCTTGTGGCAACCCTTCAGATACTTCTAAGTATTTGATTCTTCGACCCTATGCACTCCCCATGATAGTAGTCTTCAACCTTCTCCTAGTTTGGTGAGTTTTGAACTTCCAACCAGCCTGCGCACACCTTGAACGGCTCCTGTGCTTGACTTGCACTTCCGCGGGAAATGAGAACAATGGTATCCCTCCTGAGCTTTTCAGAGATGAACTTTGAACCCTTCAATGCACTCCTTGTAGGAACTCTGGCTCAGATAGAGAAACAATTGAAACTCATTTCTTTACTCTTTCAGACTTCAAATAACCAACATGAAATCATACATACATAGCATAAAAGAAAATGCACAACAGAAAGAGTAAAACAACCATGAGCATAACATTCAGAATGTATACACAAAAAGCATTAGAACACCATGAGCCTGAATCAAAGCTTCATATATTAATCTCAGAACTTATGCACATGGGCTCTTCTACACAGCTCTCTGCTTCTTCTCCTCTATACTCTATGCTTTCCTCTTGATTGATAATGTTAATGTTACAATGATACAAGACGAGGGTGTCTATACTCAGTTTTCCCTCCTACGCTCTAAACTGTCTAATCTACATTTTAATTCTACCTACTTACATTAACTGCCTATAAATTCCTTTACATATTACAGATGAGAGTGGATCACTCAAGATCTGTTTACAACATGGAAGTACACACCCTCTTAACTATTAGATTATTGTCTGCGCATCCAAAAAAATTAAAAACAATTCAAACATTTCCAACAAGTGCCAAAATGAAATGGCATTTGTCCCATGCTCGCTTGTTGTTGGCGATGCTTGCGATGCTCCTTCATTAAATAGAGGGAGAAAGAGGGAGATTTAGAGAGAGAGAGAGGAAGGGAGGGAGGGGAGAGAGGGAGGTGGAGAGAGAGAGATAGGGAGGGAGGGAGAGAGAGAGGGGTAGAGAGAGAATGGGAG
>SNQJ01S0067561.1:8422-29522 GCA_010110895.2 Picea sitchensis | reverse complement strand
GACAGCAACGAGTGTCTCCTCCACTGGGTTTTGATATCCATCTTGCTTTTCGCTAATGATGTGGTCCTCCTAGCCTCATCTCCAAAGGGACTACAAAGACAAATGGATCCCTTAGCTTTATTCCGCGACCTTCGACAGCTAACGGTCAACCTAAATAAAACTAAGGTTATGATCTTCAACGAGTCAAAGAAGTCCATGGACCTTCATTTCTTCTTCAGAGATAAGGAGATTGAGATCACCAGCACATACACATACTTGGGAGTACAATTCTTTATACCCCGTTTCAGTTTGCGACTGGCCCTCCAACCTCGGATCACCAAGGGCTACTGATCTTTAGCCCTTCTTGAGAGACAATGTTTTTGTCACCACTTTCAAGACATCTCATCCAAGATGTCCCTCATGGACTCCCTTATCCGACCCATAGTTCTCTATGGCTCAAAGATTTGGGGGCATTCATTACTACAGTCTGATTGGGCCTTGGATGAGAGAGTCCAAACCCTTCTCCTCCGACGCATCATTAGATGCAAGAGAACAGTTCCTCGGCACATCATTCTGGCGAAGTATGGAGCTCGCCCCTTCCAACTTGAGATAGTGTTCGGACTAGTCTCTCTTTTGCATCGTATCCGAAGCTTAGCAGACTCGGGGAAGGGGCGAGACCAATACCTGTATTTGACCTACTGCTCATCCAAGACCATTTTCCTCTCTAGCTCTTCGAGTCGGGCTCGATGTTGGTTCACAGGGGTTTCAAATCTTTTAGAGTCCATGGGCATTCAGATAGACCGTCTTCCTCCGTTTAGATATTCTTTGGATGCACCTGGCCATCTCCTCTCGACGAGACAGGTGTTGAACAAGATCATTAGGGATGACATTTACAAATAGTTTATCCAGATCACTTGGGTTAACCCTCTTAGTGGGTTACGCCTAAAGATGGCCTTTTACATAGAGAAATTCTTAGGGCTTAGGGACGAGTTCATCGTTCAACCACATTATACACTCCGCCATTGGGCGCACTCTCTCTGGATTTCGCTCAGCTAGTTCAAAGTGGGCTGCCATAGACTTCGAGCTTAGACAGACCACCAAATCAATCCACCAAACAAGATTTGTCAATTATGCCAAGTAGAGGAGATCAAGACTGAGGAGCACTTCATTTTCCGCTGCCCCATTTACTATGAGATCGGGGGGCAGTTTTATTGCTTATTCAGGGGGGCTTAGACCTTCATTAGCTTCTTCAGCTATCCTGATCAATTGCGCTTAGCCTTATACATACAAGAGGCCCTCAGGTTCTGAGCCCATACTCTTCAGCCTCCTGCGAGACCAAACCCTACTCGGCAAATCACCTCCTTCACAATTCTACCTTCTAGTAGGGGCACCAAGAGACAAACCGACACCAGCACAGCTTCGGACTCCAAATCAGTGTAGACCCGTGGGGCCTTCCTCCGTCCCACGAGATTTCAGCGACAGGACCAAACAAGATCCCTTCCCAAGAGATGAATGAGCTCCCCCAGGCCTCGTCGGGGTACTACCTCTTCCAGTCAGCAGCGCAGCGAACGATTCAGGCATCCCACCAGTTCCCCCTCTGGACATCCCACTATATTGAGTTTTCTTCACTCGACCTCAGATGATAGGAGAGATGGGTCCATTCCATGACTGACATGTTCCATCACCTCTAGTTCTTCTCATTCCTGGATCTTCTCCTACAATACATTTCCTCGCNACAAGAGGCCCTCAGGTTCTGAGCCCATACTCTTCAGCCTCCTGCGAGACCAAACCCTACTCGGCAAATCACCTCCTTCACAATTCTACCTTCTAGTAGGGGCACCAAGAGACAAACCGACACCAGCACAGCTTCGGACTCCAGATCAGTGTGGACCCGTGGGGCCTTCCTCCGTCCCACAAGATTTCAACGACAGGACCAAACAAGATCCCTTCCCAAGAGATGAATGAGCTCCCCCAGGCCTCGTCGGGGTACTACCTCTTCCAGTCAGCAGCGCAGCGGACGATTCAGGCATCCCACCAGTTCCCCCCTCTGGACATCCCACTATATTGAGTTTTCTTCACTCGACCTCAGATGATAGGAGAGATGGGTCCATTCCATGACTGACATGTTCCATCACCTCTAGTTCTTCTCATTCCTGGATCTTCTCCTACAATACATTTCCTCGCCTAAGCGGGTCTCTATGCTCAAGGTCGAGGGTTCTTCATGTCCCAACATAGATCTCACTATCTATGACTTTAACTTATCTCATTTTATTTTCATTTGGCTTTTCGCATCTTGCCTTTATAGGAGACCTTTCGGTACTCCTGCTTTGTAATGACATCATTGTACTCAGTAATCCCTTTAACCTACTTTTGTGGTCATTAGTAGGACATTAATAAAAGTATCTTATCTTTCTTTCGACCTCAAATGCTAAGAGTATCCCCCACTCCTACATCCCTCCCAGGTCATACAGTCGGACCCCCCAATGGTTCCTGAGGACTCCGACAGCGAGCTAGTGCCCTAAGGACTCCGACAACAAACCATTGCCCAGTGAGATCTTCATGTCCCGGCATAGATCTCCCTATCTATGACTTTACCTTATCTCATTTTATTTTCATTTTGCTTTCTGCATCTTGCCTTAATAGGAGACCTTTCGGTACTCCTACTTTGTAATGACATCATTCTACTCAGCAGTCCCTTTGACCTACTTTTGTGGTCATTAGCCAGACATTAATAAAAGTATCTTATCTTATCTTATATTTCTTTCAACCTCGGATGCTAGGAGTATCCCCCACTCCTGCATCCCCCCAAGATCATACAATCGAACCCCCTGATGGTTCCTGAGAACTCTGACAGCGAGCCAGTGCCCAATTCACCCCCCTCGCCCTCAGCCATTAGACCCAAGAGACCTTGACATCGTTAGCCTCATCATCAGACCTCTCTCTCACTCTCTCCCTTGAAAGACTCTTGAGATGTCCACTTTTCCAATCTTGGACATACTTGTATTTTGGATCACCCTACCTTTTGTTACGGTCATATACATGTGTTTTGAGGCTGTACTACTGTAGGTTTCTTTCTTTATGTTATTTTTGGCATTATCTAGGAGTTGTGCTTGCACTCCCACATTGTATTCATACTTTCTGTTTTCTTCAGTCCCATTGACCTACTTTTGTGGTCATTTGTTGGACATTAATAAAATTATCTTATCTTATCTCACTCAGAAAAGCTTTATTGAAGATAATAATGAAGACCGTAAGAAGTAGCATGTAAGGTGTCAATTGTTAGGAGAAGCAAAGCTAAGAGACAAGGAAGTTTGCAGTTGTGAAAAAACTTTTGCAGCGAGGAGGATCAAGGAAAACACCTAGTAGAACACCGCTTGTCGTTGTTGAAGAGAAATCAATGCATTTATGCATAAACATCAAAAATTGATTGTTGCCTCTGTAGTCCCTCTCTGGTCCAAACAAAGATACCTTTGAATCAACATTTCCATGTTTGAAATCGGTTTTGAAGGATTTCGTTTCTACTGACAATGCAGGGATATATCATCATGCAAAATAGTTGCTCGTCGCATGCCACGGATGCCATGAAAGTATTACTATTTTTTACATTGACTTGGTTCTAAAGTTGAAAAGAACATTAGTTTCATTTTATAAGCCTTCAAATCACACATCCTTTTGCCCTTGATCGTATTCCCAAAAGTGCTTTAAAAAAGGTGCTTAAATCCTTTTGAAATTTTATTTTTTGGAATTTTGTATAGGAAACTTTGAAGAGTCGTATCTTTTTTGTCCAATGTCCATATCATCTTATAACCACTCATTTCTAGGGTTTTCAGAGATTTCTGTGATCAAGTTCATTTTCAGTAGTTTTTTGAAGCCTGGGTATTTCAAGGAGATGAGTTGAACTGTCGAGTCTTAGAGTTGGGGAACTCAACAGACATATTGAACCTAGCTAAGTCAATATGATAGCACAATTTGTTTGTTAGATTAGCTACTCTAACAATGGATAGACGGAGTATGGAAGATCCAAGACAAATTTTGAACAAAAACGTCAATGATGAACAAAGACACCAAGTAAGTGAATGACTCCAGAGGAACAACTAGGTATATTTTTTGTCATATGTGTTGAGATGATCCCTTGCTTTAACTTTTTAATCATGTTACTGTGATAGCACTACATGGCAACAGATTGCAAATGTAAAAGTCAGTCCTAAGTCTACTTGATATAAGGAAAGGGTGTTGTAGTTGAACATACAGCTACAAGTCTCCCCTAATTATTACTTAATGGGCCTATTTGAATGGTGAAGTCGTCACACCATAACACCTCAAATTGGCAAGTGTATAGCGTGTAGGATTGACATGGATACACCCCCATATGCAGGCTACTTTCCTAGAGAACTGGAAAGCACGGTGGTTGGTTACCTAGGTATCCCAATAGATGAAAGTATGTCAATAGAATGGTCAATTGCTCAATTTTTACAGTCAAATCAATGGTAGACCTTGGAGTACAACAAATTCCAGTCAATTTGTGTACAAGTATTCAAGAGAGTCTTATTGTTTGTAGTAGATTAAAGAAAGAATGCATGGACCTAATAAAATCAATTGCAACGAGAAGCATGGCCATTCCAAATGAAATGTTTTAAAAGACCTTGTGTGCAACATATTCAATGATTGAAGGTCATCCAAAACCACTTTTTAAAATTCATGGTTTGTGGTACTCAAAAAACCACTTGTAATGGTTAAGGGTAACCCAATGAAAACCCATGATGATGCAATGGTTAAGGGTAAACCAAAGAAAACCCATGATTTAATGAATTGGTTAAGAGTAAACCAAAGAAACCTTGGAAATGAAAAATTGGTCGAGGGTAAGCCAAGAAACCGGTGATTAGTTGGTTCACACACTTGAATATGTTTGATACAAGGTTTTCGAGTTGTAAAAGAATTGCACACACACAAGGTACAAGAAGCAGATACAAATTAACAAAGATCGAAGATGCAAAAAGCAAATGACAACTGTAGTGTTGATGATTGCAGCTTCATGAGACATTCTCCAGATCGTACTCCTCTAGACTGAGTTGAGATGATTTGTGAGAATGCCTATGTGATAGGTGAGTCGTACTCCTCTGGACTGAGTTGAGATGACTTGTGTTGGTCTCTTTTGGTGCTCCTTTGCACCGAGTTGAGATGACTTGAGATGGTCTCCTGTCATACTCCTATGGACTTAGTTGAGTTGACTTGAGATGGCTCTCCAGTTCGTACTCCTATGGATTTAGTTGAGTTGATATGTTTGACAATGACGTCCCTTCTGGTTGAGCACATGTGTAGTTGTCCCTAGTGGCAGAGCGCTAGAGGATGTGTGTGAGACCCCTTGCTATATTGTCAAAAAGTAAGACTATTGTAAAAACCTAATTTGTATTGTGAAGGGTACAAGTCAGCCCCACTGTGTAAAGACAATTAATATTATGCAAAAGACTAATTGTATTATTAAGTTGTACAAGTCAGCCCTATTGTGCCAATAGACATGTCTATTCATTGAGTTAGGTCATGTATATATTAGAGAGATACATCCCCATTGTGGATCATATCTCATTCTCTCACAACGCATACTTGGTGAGCTGAAATTTTCATTCCTCTCACAACGCATACCGGGTGAGCTCTAAATTTGGTGCTGCACTTTTCATGCCAGTTTTCTTGGTCATAGAGCAATCCATTAAAAACGCTAGGTTTTGTTGTGGAGAGGGTTCTTCTCTTGGCAATATAGTAAAGGGTTGTTGGGTTTTCCCTTGTTTGAGAAGGGTTTTCCTAGGATAACTTCTTGTGTCTTGTGCATGGTTATTCTTCTTGTGATCTTGGTTTACTGCCGCTATTGTATTGTTGCATTGTTTATGGTTCAAGTTCATGCTAAATTGAAAAGAAACTACATGTGCTTGAGCAACCATCAAAAATTCAACATGAAGAAAGCCCAAAAAGATATAGTTTGTAGATGAAAGTGAAGATCTTGACCAGCTATAAAACAAGACAAGTTTTATGTTAAGGGGGAGTGATAGAGTAATTAATGTAAAACTTGTGAGGTTGAGTAAGTCAACCAAAAGGTTTTAGGTGAGAGGTGACCTATCAATGCAAGTCGTGTAGTGACAAAGTTGAAAAGGTAAGTGGACATGTCATGTTGAGTTATTGTAGAAAAAAAGGTTCCTATCATATCCTATCCTCGCATGTGTGAGTTGATGATTGGTTGTAACTTGTAACCATATCACTTCATGAAAGCTCCATGTATTTAAACTCGTATCCATTTGAGAAATGTGATAAAAAAGTTTAACTTTCTCTCTGTTAAGAAATGTAATAGAAAAGTTTATCTTTCAGTTATTTTCGTACCAGCTCATATCCAAAAAATTCCCTTGGGATATCGACCCTTCCTGGGCGAAGGTACTAATCAAATAGTTGATCCAGTTTATAACTCAATCGCTTTGGGTATGGAGGATCATCTTCTAGAGATTTTTTGTGGTCATGATACTAAGGAAATAATGACTAAATCATTATCCACGGATATGAATCCAATTTGGAATCCTAAAGTCGACTAGAATTGAATAAAATCCCCAGTTTTGTCAGGGACGAAATAAAGAGAAATAGAGAAAAAATTGCACGACGAAAGGGCATTTTGAACATTATTGTCGAGGTAATGCACGTAGCTAAAGAAGCATTAAGTTAAGCACCTAATCAACATCAATTAATTTATTACATTAAGTGTATTCTATACAAAAAGAATGGATTCTCTATTACACCTCATATTGTATGAGGTTCCACACTGTGATTTTCATCACATTGGTGGGATTTGCAATTGGCACCTTGGAGCATTGTATCAACTTGGGGGGATACATCTTCATGGAGCCCTTTCTCTTCTTGGCATTAGATTATTTGATGGAGGTCTTTGGTTGGTGGAGTCTCACTTCTCCTTGGTTGGATGAGTATGCATGTTGATTTGGAGGTCTTCTCACATGTGCTTGACTTGCGATCACCCCTTGGCTGCACATTTGATGGTTATGGAACATGCTATCCTATGTTGCAGGAAACGCCCCCCAGCTAGTGTACTAGTACCTAAAACGCCTGGAAAATCCAAAACGCGTATGAAACGTCATACGATACAACCAATGGCATTTCCAAGTCATTTCGGTCATTTTTAGTGACATTTCTGGCACTTTATAGAAGTCTCCAGGCTGACCTAAGTGCCCGAGATGGGCATGGGACCCATAGGAAAATGTCACCTTGTCCATGCCAACTACCCTTTAAGACAAAACAAAGATAGGGGATTGAGCTTTGAGGAGTTAGTGACCTTGGTAATTAATGATAAATTCTTAAAATAGAAGGATAGAAAAGGTAAGATAAAGGAGAATTTTTTCTTAAATTTTTAACATTACCATTAATTGTTTCGGGATGTTTGAGAGTGGTTCCAACCTCATTGGACTTCATATGGAGAAAGTAGAATTTCATAACCCATTCAAAGTTCAATAGACATAATAGTTTTCAAGATTTTAGGATTGGCAGGATTGTAGCATTTCCACTAGATTCTATCATGTATGAGGGTATGGGAATGGCATTAGTCAAGGCCACCAGCTATGGGCTTTTGCATCATGTAATCATCTATGAAGTTAATATAGACATGGATTTAATATATATATATATATATATATATACCATGTTTCCCCCGCGTACCCATTTTTGGGCGGTCACATTTCCAGGTGATCTCGTTTCAGAAACTTGTACACGTTTTCGCGTTTTGTGCAACTTAGATATATATATATATATACCATGTTTCCCCCGTGTACCCATTTTTGGGGGGTCACGTTTCCAGGTATTCCCGTTTCATAAACTCGTACACCTTTTCGCGTTTTGTGCAACTTAGATGTTATCTCATCATGGTGTGGTTTTTGTATACTTGTTTATCATGGATGTGCTACATCTTGTTCATGGAATGATGATTCTAGCCCCCCAAGGGATTAGATGATGGTGTTAGGAAGTAGATATTTCATGATGTTGTTGGAGCTTCCTAGTGACTATATGTAATGATGTTATATTATTTGTGTCCCTAGGAAGGGATCTTCTACATGGCCTTTTTTGGTTGAATGTGTAGTGGGGACATACTTGATGCTAGATGCAATTAATACTTTTCTCATGTCCCCCTTTCCTCTGGTGTTGATGTGTTGTGGTAGTGCACTTCATCTTGGTGGGATTTCCCTAGGTGATATGACTTAATATTGTAACATTTTGCTAGGTATTTCCTAGAGAGTATGTGTATTGAATTATGTTAGTACCCTTGTGATGTATTATTTCCTAAGTTTGAGTTAGAAAAGGGGGGTACCACATACATCTTTGGTGATCAAGCCTCTTTCTAAAGTTTGATGAGGTATTAATCATGTAATAGTCCTTTGGTGTTGCACCCTGGGCTCAATCCCAGGTTGAGCTTCTATTCTATCATTATGTTGTTATCATGGTGGGGTTAATGCTAGGGAGAACAACTTATTTGGATTTTGCAACACTTATGGGAACACACCCCCTTTATTGGCGCACATGTTCATGTTGATTTAATCAGTTGGTGACTTTAGGAGGTTGGACTATGGTTGTATTAGAGCATTAACTTTTGTGCACACATGATGAGGTTGATTTAACCATTCAATGGTTAATTTAATCTATTTTATCTAGATTAAGGTTAATTGCTTGGGCATCCTATTTCAATTTACACCTTTTCACACTTGTAGGGGTTAGTTGGAGGTTGATTGAGGGGTTTCGATGTAGCGCTCCCCTCTTTGGCATGGATTTCAAGGTTTGCATGCATTGTTCCATTGTTTATTGAGGATGGCACACATTTCTAAGGAGTACCTTCTTTGATTTGTTGAGATTCATTGTGGAGTGTTTTACTGTTTATTGATGACGACCTTAGCACACTTCTCTAGGGCGCCCTTCCCTTGTGCACGTGGTTTGAGGAGCTAATTGATGGATTTGCAAAACAACACATGGTTTTGGCACATGTTTTGATAGAGGCTAGCCACTTTGGCACTTCTTCCTAGAGCACACTTCATTTGGAGGATATTTTATATTTGATGGTTGGTTGAAGTAGTTACATGGCACAATATTCTAGGGCACACCTCTCCTAGGTGCTCTTTCATCGTTATTACATGGATATTTCAGCTGCACTTAGCATCATTTGACCTCTATTGGAGAGTACCCTCACCTCTTTGACTTGGCACATATACTATTTTATGTGGAGGTCGTTATGGAGGAGTTTATTTGAGGAGCATGTGGCATATTAAGAGGAAAAGTGTCTCCTTGCATGGACTAAAAGATTAAGGAGGGCCACATGTGTCATTTTGCATGCATGTATTTGGTCTCCTTTCTATATTCGGGGCATTATCTTGGAGGGTGCTATCTATGTGGACCTATAGCATCTTGACTCGGTTATAATGCATGTCTTTGGTGGTGTGCCCTCTCTTGGAGAATCGTAATGTATGTTTATTCATGTTTTTCGATGGGGATGAGCTCTCCTGGAGAGGCTAGTGTCTAAATATCTTGACATGCTCAACCATTGATGAAGGATGGATCTAACTACATTATTTTATTATTATTAAACTTGTCATGGAGTTAGTTAGGAAAATGATGTATTTTATTGTAAGAGAGACTTAGCTCACTTCATATTTTTTTTCCTCGAAAAATAGCACGGGAAACCCCTAAGTACTTGCCCAGTTCGTGGATGGTAAACAGGGTAAACCGCCAACCCTGATTACAGGGCCTAACCCCAAGGGGGAACAAGAGATTCGAACTCGTGACCTCCTCCATTGGGGATAGCTTCACGTCTGGCTCAAAACCACTTGAGCTAACCCTTGGGATTTCTTAGCTCACTTCATATAAATGAGCTTTCTCTCCATTTCATACGAAGGCCCAATAATGAAGTATATGTCATTTGGATGGTGTAAAGTGGGGATACAATCCCATGTATGTCTATTGATGTTATGTCTATCTTGCACCTATCAAAAATAGTTGTTGTTATAATTTATGTAACATCACCTCCATAACTAAGTTAATGAGTGACAACCCCAACTCTCGAAGGTTAATTTTCTATAATAATTTTTAGCAATCTAAGGTTCTTTTGTGGCAAATCAACTCTTATTCACCTTACATACTCACCCTCTTAGATCTATTTTTCTTCGACTCCATTTTGCCCCCAATATGATTAGGCACTAGTCTTAGGGATTCACCTCCATCTTACTTTCCTTAGTCCATTCACCTTTCCACTATTGCTACAACATTTGTTTTGCTAGGGCTTACTCTTCAATAATCACCTTGTGCCTCCACTCCATAGCCTTAGCAATCCTAGTTAGGGAAACCCCCCTTTATTTGGACAAGAGCCGACCAAAGGTGAGAGGAAGAGCTATTGAGATGGTAGTGGGTAGCCTTCCTAAGTTGCACAAGACTGGCTCCTTGATGCTTGGGACTTTACATCATATAGGATGGCTAGATTTTGTTGTAACACTACATCTCAAGTCTCTCCGCCATTTCCTATTTTATTTTGTCCACAAGGTGATGAGCTAGATTTAATGTGACATTTTTCCAACAACTCCCGAATTGCACAACTTGGAGGCATCATGTGCAATTCATGAACAACTCGGAATAATGTTGCAAGGCTCTAGCCAATGTCCAACTACTTCTACTCTTCTGACTTCTATTGTCGCATTGGATTTGTGAACACCGAGGCTTCAAGCTCCTAGGACCCTTGGTTGGAGAGTGCCACTCTTCTCTTTTTAAGGTCACAAGACTAACAAAAAATTTGATTTAACACCTTAAACAATGTTTGGGCCTCTACAACAAAAACAAATGCAAAGGGTGTTGGATCTTTGTGCACTATAGTTGAATAAGCTTGGCTATATTTAACTATCTATTCTAATTTAGGCATCGTCGATAGATTGCATCTCAATCCCACATATAACGATTGCCAAAAATCACACCACAGACATAAAAAGGAACAACATCGAACTCCACTTCATCAATTTATTCAATTGAGATGGCGAACTTTACCTTATACTTGCATTAGACAAGCATGTCTTTATTCCTATTGAGCATTTTAGGATGCACGACTATAGGAAAGTTGTGATTCTTTATTACTGTTGCAAAGATAAGATCTCACTAGCTACCAATATCTAATATCGTGGTTAGAAGCTCCTTGATCTAGATCTTGATGGAGAATAGATTATTGCATTCAACGCGACTAGGATGCATAGCTACCATCAAAAAAATGCCTTTTGTCACAATATCAAGGACTAATTTCTCTCTACCTACCTAGGTCGCATGACACAAGGACATGGGGCATAAAAGACACGTAAATACGAGTATCCAACAGGAGACCCATCGACCCTGGAAACACACATATTATACATAACCAGAACTAGGGTTTTAGCGCACGCTAGACAGGTTCCTTTAAGACACGAAAATGACACAAGGACATGGGGCATAAAAGACACGAAAATTCGAGTATCCAACAGGAGACCCATCGACCCTGGAAACACACATATTATACATAACCAAAACTAGGGTTTTAGCGCGCGCTAGTTGGGACCCCCTCCTGACGCTGAAGCTCGCGCCTTTCATGCTATGGTCATTGCGTCTATTAAGCAATCGAAGGCCCAACCCTCTCACTTCGTCAAGAAGTTGGACGAGATGTCGAAAATCAACTTCCCTCCCTCCATGGATAGGAAGAAGGCCTTAGTCCTCGCGAACCGTGGTTTGATTGGCCAATTCACTAGCATTTGGCCCTCTCCAAAATCTATTGCAATCTGGCTGCAAAAGAATTGGGTCCCTCTCATCAAGAGTTCTCTAAGCCATTTTTTCTGTGGGAGAGGGTTCTATGTCTTTCTCTTTGAGCAGAAGGAAGACAGAGATTTGATATTTCGTACCAGGCCTTACTTTCCGGGTGCAAGAGGGATCTACTTAAATAAATGGACCCCTAATTCCAGTCCAGAGAATAATGTCCCTTTTGTTGTTCTTGTATGGGTGCGTTTAGTCCGTCTCCCACTTGTTTGAGCAATGATGCCTTTCAATGCATAGGCAAATCCTTGGGTTGCTACATCGATAGGCAAAACCGAAAGAAAACATGTTCTCATGCACTCAGATCTATATATTGAAGTTGATCTTGAGAAAGGCATCCCTAAAGTTGTGCTCATCTCCTTGGACCACTGGAAACACGTGCAATAACTGGATTACGAACAACTCCCCTTCAAATGCAAGGTCTACCACGAATATGGGCATTTCGCAAAAAATCGTAAGAAGGCCATTCCCTCCTAGCCTTCCGGTGGTGGGTCTGTGGACCAATGGCGAGTGGTGCATAAGAAATTTGGAGCAGGGGGAAGTTCTCATAATATGTCTGGCCTCGGTTCATCTGTTGGTACCCCTCCTTCAAGTCAAGCCATTCCCCCAAATCCTCTAGTATCCACGGCTCTTCGACGAAAGTGATTCAAAAAAATAGTTTTAAAGCTCTACCACAGATGTTAGACATAAGATGACCCCTTGTCTATGGTTGTCGCTATGGTTTCTAGGCCTTCAGAGGCTCCTTTAGTCCAACCTTCCTTTAGGTCGCCATCTGCAAAATAAAGAGTAATTATTAAATCAAGAGAAGAGAAGAAGACTATTGTTGACAACCCTTTGCATGAGAAAACGGCCTCTGTTGTCATGGGCCTCAAAGAAGTAGAAAATTTCAAAGATGTTGAGGTATCCTTTATGAACCACAAAGCTAGAGATTTTGATACTAATTACTCAGTTGATGAGGAACAAGATGATAACGCTTCTGAGGAAACTGAAGAAAGCCTGCCAAAAAGATCAGGACGCAAGGCATCACCAACCATTCGGGAAGAAACAAGCAAACAAAGATATTATGCTTGGATCCCAGCATACCATCCCAAAAATGCATGGGTCTTCTAAGCCATCGAAACTATATGGCAGTAATGCAGCAACCAAATGGCGTTCTTCCCATAACCCTTCAAAATAATAAATATTGTCTCTTGGAATTGCAGGGGCTTAGGCAGTGCCCCAAAATCCTTTGTTTCCCGAGATCTTATTCGTTATGAGAAGTCATCTATTATCCTGCTCTAGGAGACCAAAATGAAAGCAGATGGCATTAGGAAAACACCATTGGGAATGACAAAACATTGGGAATATATTGCAGAAGATGCTAGGGACGCCTCTGGAGGCCTTTGCACCTTTTGGAACATGTGTGAGGTATGCTTGGATTTTTCCCTTCAAACTTTTCATTCGATTTTATCTAAGTTTAAATTGTCAATTTTTCATACAACTAATTTCGGGTCTGAAAATTACTTCCAAGTAAACCAAACAGTAAACCCTAGTTGTTATCACTAAACAATTTTACACTAAAATTATGACAGAAAATTACAGTAGCAGAAACAACAAGATCAGAGATAAATCATCCATGCACTTGAGACACAAAAATTTTTGTTCTGAAAATTGTCAAATTGATAAATTTCTAAGGGTCAAATCAGCCCTCCCAACTGTCGCAAAATCACCAAAACTGAGGTCAAACCTAGTCCTCTGAAAATCATAAAATTCAGCAAATTACCCCGGGACAAAATTCCAATTTGCAAACCTGCTACAAGCCACATGTACAGCCTGCTGACATCAATCCTACGGCTACTAACGTCAACCTGTACGGACCTGTTGTTGCCCTGAAAAATCCACACGTGCAGACCTGTTTCTCTCCCTAACACGTGCAGACCTGTCACACTCGCACGTGTCAACTTGTACCTATTCTCCCACATGTGCAGACTGTCACATGTGTGATTGTACAGCCTGTCCGTACAGTTCTGCTCACATGTGCGAGTTGTACAGTTGTCTCTCCCATACATGTGCGGTGTCACTTCTCTTCCACACGTGCGGCCCTTCTGTTCCTCTCTCCTCACATATGGTCCAAAAAGCACCTCAGGCCTGGCCACATTGCTGCCCGACTCGATCGTTTTCTTGTCCATAGTCGCTTTCTTTCCGCTAATTCCTCCCTCAAATATTTTATTCTTCCATCCCTAACTTTCGATCACAAACCCGTTTCTCTTCATATCCTCCTTCTCCCTGACTACGGTCCCCTGCCCTTTCGCTTTCTTCCCTTGTAGCTTGGCTCTCCAGATGTGGATCATTTGGTTGCTAATGCTTGGCACACTTGGGTTCCTGGTACTCATGTCTGCATTTGGGAACAAAATCTTATCACGGTTAAACGCTCTCTCAAATGTTGGACCAAATCTTCCTTCACCTCCCCTTCATTGGTCCTTGAGGAATTAAAGGGAAAACTAAAATCTCTTCAACTATTAATGGAAGAAAACGAACTATCAGATCAATTGCAACAAGAACAGTTACAACTTCAAACACGAATACAAAGAGAAGTCAAAAGGGAAGAGGAATATTGGCGCATAAAGTTATGGCTTAAAGCAGGAAACAGGAACACTAAATTTTTCCATAAACAAGCCCAATCGCGCCTCTCAAAAAACAATTTGGCAGCCATAACTTTGGAGGACAGTTCTAGACTCTCTAATTTTGAGATTATTAAGGCGGCGGCTCAGAGTTTTTTTGCTGATCTTTTCTCCTAGCAGGATGTGGCAGCTATCCAAAATACAGAATCTATGTTAGAGCATATTCTAGCCATCTTATTTGAAGAGGGTAATTGGATCTTGAACTGCCCTATAGAGGAAGCTGAGGTCTTTGTGGCTATTTGGAGTTTGGGCCCGGACAAGGCTCCTGGTTCATATTGTTGTCCCATATCCTTTTACAGGCATTTCTGGGATCTCATTAAGTTTGATCTTATAAGCAGTATTCTTATAAAACCTTTAGACTAGGGGGAAACACCAACTCATCCTTTTTAGCCTTAATCCCCAAAGAATCCAACCCTTCTTCTTTCTCCAAATTTAAACCTATCTCTGTTTGCAATTTTAACAAAAATAATTGTTGCTCGGTTAGAAAAACTTCTGCCCAAGATCATTTCCCCTAATCAAAGTGGATTTATGCACGATAGGCAAATCATTGATAATATAGTCCTAGTCCAAGAGGCCATTCATTCTAACTTCTTGGCAAAAGAAAAAGGCATGGTGATTAAACTTGATATGGCTAACGCTTTTGACCATGTTCGTCATTCTTTTCTTTTCAGGTCCTCAAGAAATTTGGTTTTAGTGCAGATTTCATTAAATGGATAGCCTCGTGTATTGGTGCTCCATGGATTGCACCCCTTGTCAATGGACAACAGACGAAATTCTATCAAAGCAGTAGAGGGTTGCACCAACGTTGCCCTCTTTCTCCCATGTTGTTTATCATTATGGCAGACTCCTTAAGCCGCAAGCTTGAGCATGAATGTGAGGTTGGCAATCTGCTTGGCCTTCAGATGGTCCGTGGAGTCAAAAGTCTCGATCATTCGCAATTTGCAGACGACACGGTGTTTCTAGGGAGCGACTCTCAGATTATAGCTACAAGGTTCAAGTAGGTTCTAGATTCCGTTCTCAATGCCTCTAGGAAAGCTGTCAGCCATCGGAAATGCCAAATTATGGGGTGGAATGCTAGAGCTCAGGTAATGCAAACCATCTCTCGTATTTTTCAATTTCCTATTGTTGGTGATTGGTCCTCCTTTCAATATCTGGGCATTCCAATTTCTCTTAAGCGCTCGGCTTCTCAAGATTGGGTGCACATTCTTGAAAAAACTAACATAAAATTTACCCAATGAGGTTCACAGTGGCTTAATATGGCTGGTCGAATCGTCCTCATCAAAGCAGTCTTCACAGCCTTGCCCCTTTACCAGTATTCCGCTCTATTAGCTCCAAAACACATCACCAATCAGATCTCTGCAAAGACAACACAGTTTCTTTAATGGGAAAAAATTTCAATTAGTTAACTGGTAGAAAGTTAAAAATCCCCAAGATAGAGGAGTGTTGGGTCTCAAAGACCCGGAGTTTATGAACATTGCCATGGGAGCAAAATTATTATGGCGGCTCATTATAGGGAAACTGTTGTGGTGGAAGTGAATGATATGGAAAAAGTACTTCCAAGGTTCCAAGTTAAGATGTCTAAAGCGACCTCCACAAGCGATAAAGGCTCACCGATTTTCAATCTCCTTATTTCGACCCTCCCTGTCATCAGTAACCAACTCAATTGGATTCCGAGTAATGGGAAGTTTATTAAAATTTGGGAGGATTTCGTCCTGGGACAAGATTTTCTCTCCCTCTGCATGGACCTTGCTCCCCTTCGGATCTGGATGCTAGATCATGGCATCTCTAGTCTGTTCAATATCTCCTCTTGGGATCCCTCATCCAGGTCCTGGATAGGCTGGAATTTGGCACCTATGCATCCCCCTCTGGAACCTTTATCTTCCCTCCTCCTTCACACGTTGAATGGGTGTGCTCCTCGAAACTTGGCTATTAAAGATTCTCAGGGCTGGGGGGTCTCGCTCTTCTCTGTAAAAAAAAGGCCTCCATTTTTTACAGGAAAGCATTAATTATTTTCCTCACTCAGCCCTGTGGAGTAAGGTTTGGCATTTCGATGGGTTGCCAAAGATAAATTCTTTCATTTGGCTCCGATGGGAGAATCTTAACTTCTTAAAATCTCAAAAAGAGGGGCATCATTGGACAGTCTCGTTGTGCTTTATGCCACCAAGATGAAGAATCTATTCAGCATCTTTTTGTTCATTGTAGTTATGCTTTGTCCACCTAGAGTTTCTCCCTTGGTGACCTCTTCCTCCTCGTAGAATGGCCTTCTATTTGTAAAGAATTCTTCACCCAATGGAGACAGAGGTACAGGGACATATTTCAATTCAAACCTTGCTTCAAGCGTCTTTGGATGGCATTTACGAAATATATGTGTTGGGAAATCTAGTTGGCAAGGAACAATAAGATCTTTCAGGAAGAATTGATTCCTCCTCATCAGTCTGTAATCAAAGCCATTTCTCTTTGTGTTGAGTTCATGCATCTTCGTATGCATCAATAGGATCAACTCTTGGAGCCTTATGAAGCCTTCTGGGTGAATCATTTCAAACTTGCATCTGCTCCTCTTTCGTCTGTGGGCAAATCGATCCCCCTCCCAAAGTGGGTTCTCAGGAAATCGATGGCAGAATTTAAAGAGTGGTTGTCAAAGCAAGAAGCCCATTCTCTCCTTTTTGATGGAGCCTCTAGGAATAATCCTGGGGTGGCAAGTGCGAGAGGAGTCTTCTTGATCCCAGACGAAATATTATAGCCTCTTACACTTGGGGACTTGGGATGGTTTCAAACAATGTTGTTGAAGCTTACGCCTTATACAAAGGAGTGTGCATAGCCAAAGAGAGAAATGTCCCCAAAATTGTGGTGTTTAGGGATTCCATGATGGTAGTCAGAGCGATAAATAAGAGAAGCCAGTATGAAAACAACATTTCCAATGGCATTATTTCTCGCATTTTGTCCCTTATCGAAGGCCTTTATGAATTCAAACTCTATCATGTAAAGAGAGAACTAAACTCCCTTGCAAATCATTGGGAAAAGTTGAGCACAAGTTTGGAGTGTGGCACTATAAGTTTAAATGGAGTGAGGGGGACTTTGCCTATACCTTAGTCAAACCCCCCTCTTTCTTCGTGCAGACGGGTGGTGATGGTGCGTCCTGTTGGATTTTGTGCATATCTCCTCGCACACTTGAGGATTTATGTCATTTGTGTGGGAATTCAATTTGATTTGTGCCTTTTCAGTCTTTTATGCGGTTTGTTTGCTCTGGTTATGGCTTGTTCCTCATCGGTGTTTGGAAGGGTTTCTACCCCTGGTTGAGTGTTAGATTTCAGGTCTCAGTTTCAGATGTTGGCAAGTGGTTGTGGGGTTCAAATATATTTTGGTCGCTGGCTCTCAGAGTTTTGTTCTGATCTTTGGAGGGAGGTGTTCGCTCAATGTCGACTCTGTTCACGGCTCTTTACAAGTTTCTCCTTGTTTATCAGTCATTGTCTTCAGATTTTGGTAATGCTCATTTTCTTTTCCGAGTGGTTTTTATTCGCAGTACAATTTCTCCTTCATCTGTTATCTTTGGAATTGGAATTGGAAACCCTGGGGGGCAGAGGTTTTCTGGCTTCTTGTTATGGTGAATAGAGATGGACTCTTATTGGAGTGACTTCAAGAAAATTCTCTGACGTCGTGAAGAGATCTCTCTAGCTAATTGTTCTGCGCTCCAGCAACTTTCAACCAAATTGGGGGCATTTGAACTTGCTCTGGTCTCCTTGACATGGCGGATGGATGAAATGGAGTTAGAAATCCAGCAATCAAGGACACTTGCTTACCCTCAACATTCAGCCTCCGCGTCAATCAATCATGGCACAGTTTCTCCTCATGAAGGCACTATGGTTCATGGCAATGAGGAATGTGGCACAGCCCCAATGGACATCGAGGAAGGACCTATCCAGCAAACCAGGCTACAGAACTTCAAGACTCTGCTTCTTCTTACCAGTAAATGTTTTTTTAAATTCTGTGGTTATTAGGCCAGTTTATTAAAGATGTAATCAATATAAATTATCAGGAAATCAAACTGGAGAGAGCTCCAAATTTTGTTGTCTTCGCTTTAGAATTATGTACAGGCTTTGAGCCATATTGTATTATCGTTATTAGCTTGAGCACAACTCTCTTTAATATAAATACAGTTCAATTTTATTTAAAATATATATATAAATATATATTCAAAATAATTAGATATATTAAAAAATTACAAATATAAATATATATATAGACATAAAGATCCAATTTTTTTAAGAAAATAGGACATTTGCAAAACACTTGGAATCCCTTCAAATCTCGATCTTACCCTTCACCTGCACAATGAGAAAAAGCTCTTTCGTACAGCTAAAAGTGAGAAAATAGCAATGAAAAAATGGTTTTTAGAGTCAGAAAAACAGGATGTATCTAGGGCATGTGTCTTGCTTTAGGACGCGTGTCCTAGCATGTCACGCATCCAACATGGAAGATACGTACACGGCAACCCTAGGGACCATGTCCTATTACTTAGCTCCCTACTTTGTCACAATAGACTTTTGGCTTCTCTAAATTCAGTCTCAAACATTCATCCTTTGGGTGTCCCCTACAAGGGGTCTTCTTCTTCAATGCACTATGTCCTTCTTTAGGCAACTTGGATTCAATGTCCTATTATGCAGTCCCATTAAATAGCTTCTTCTATGCGCCATCTTTTGTAGCAATCTTCTTTCCTTAACTAGAATTAGTGCTAGTGACATTGTTACGCTTCCTCCAATTGTTCTAGACTCTACTACCTTAGCCTTTTCACATGCAAATTCAAGAGTGAAGATGTCAAACATATCAAGTTCTTTCTAAATTGGTGTTATTAGTCCACCAATAACTAAGTCACTAGCTCTACTTCTTCTTTCATCACTTTGAGTTGAAAGGTGTATCGACTGAATTCTTGGATGTAGGCATCTATGATTTGGTTTTACTACTGTCGCAAGGATCCCCACTTTTATTTTTTCTCCTTCCTAGAGTCAATGAGATAGAAAGTGTCCTTGATCAAGACTTTGAATTTGCCCCACGTTGGGGCTTCTGTGGCGCCAAGATTGTGTCCACACTCACATAAATTCTCCAACCACCAAAGCTTCTTTGGGCATGCATAGCTTTACGAAGGCAACTATCTTCATCTTTAAAATTTTGTACTTCATAAAAAAGTCTAACTATGTCGATCAATCATCATAACACAAGACGTCCATCTGATCATTGTAGGGTCAAACCTCCACCTCAGTTCCAGTTTGATAGAAGAAACTAGAGTTGATGACGAACTTCTTCCAAAACTACTTGGTTTCTTGCTTAGGTTGCTCTCTAAGGAGGGTTATCGAATGATAGACTACAACGTTGTAACAAAATTTATCAAATTCTGCACCAATTTGCACAATTATTGAAGTAGTTCTACCCCCAACTGCTCCTTCAACTTAGAAATCATCTAGACAGGGGGTGTTTGGAGCACACAACCCATTCAAGATTCAAGTCAGTATTGGCATTCTACAATTTGAAGGCAAGATCAACATAGAATCTCCATACATACGGTTGCAAAAGATTGAGGTTTACTTCATTGTGAATCATTTCACCAATGAAGAAAAGGTAGCATTTGTTACAATGAAATTTGTGTTGATATTATGGTAGCTTCGGGAGGTATCAACCTCCATTGTGACCTTTGACAAGATTAGAATATTTCGGAAGTAAGAAAAGAAGTGAATGTAACCCTATAAGAGATGTCGGCTAAGAGAGATAATTAATATAAATTAATTAGTACCCAGAATAAGAAGTCGACCCAGGCAAGTCTGCCAGAGCCAGTATAAATACAGGGCACCAGTCCTCACTTTACACACACTTCTCAGAATCACAGAAAGACACTTGTGCGCATTGCAGTTTGGCAGTCTTGTGCGCAAGTCCTGGAGAAGGTGTTGTTGCCAGTTCTGAAGTCTATTGTTTCTATCTTTCTGGGTTGGACTCTCTAATCAGCTTCAGTTACTTCTTGCTTGGTGCATTAGCCTTGCTTGGCTATTGGTTTGCTACCAGGATTCTTCTCTCTATCAAGGTCAAGGTGCTCGGAGGGTGACTTCGGCCTATGGTTGGGTGACAATAGTGATATTGTCTATGGTAAAACGAGCACATTCTAACAGGTTATGGGCCCACACCTCCTTCATTCAGTCTAACCGCTGGAAGGATACATAGCCATTAGGATACTAAGCTCGTTGAAGAATTGTCGCTAGGGTTTACTAGCAGGAGCAGCTTCCAAGACACTACCGCTAGGGTTACTAGCAGGTGCAGTTGCAGAAACCCTAAAACCCCAATCTAGCACCTTATGATGGAACATCTCGCTCAAGAAGAAGGTATTCAAGTGCGCCCTAGTCCAGCGCACCTCTTGGCACTCTCAGAAGGCAGAAACGTCAAGGTTGAAGTTTTGGAACAAAGCGTGACCAACCAGTCAACCGAAGTCATGAATAAAAAGACTAGTCATCTACACTACTCAGCACTCACAGGAACGATTGAAGATGACATGTGGATAATTGACAGTGGATCTTCTAGGCATATGACGGGAGATCAAGCCAGACTCTCAAATCTAAATGAAAGGAAGACACCGTACAAAG